>JAPYMA010000486.1:0-53553 GCA_035041965.1 Anisakis pegreffii
TGAATTGTGTTTCCTCATTCATGGTATAGGTGAACTCAGTAAACAGATTTTGCACGTCACACCGCCCTCCCTTGAACAGTAACGTGTGGACGACGACGTCATGAAAACAACAGTGGCGTTTGAGTAGGTTTCAGACGTCGAAGGAATATTGCATGATGAAGCATGTAAACAAGTGAAAACTGTGAACGTGCGTGCAACAATGGCCATATGATAAAGAGAAGAAATGTGAGAGTGATGAAAGTTGAATGAAGTGAACAACTTAATCAAAGTTGATCAGTCGGTCAAATGGTCGAGAGTGAGAACAGAGATCGCTGATTGATTTGATCTAGATGTTCATGTTCATATCACTTTGTTTACAGATATTCATATTACTCTGTGAAATGATCTTCGCAGATCATTCAAACAGTCTTTCAGAATTGACTGCTTCATGTCTCAGCCTTCTCGAATCGTATCAAGTGCAAACCATCAACAGTCTACTTCATTAGATTGGTAATCTAATTGAGGGATCATGATCATGTCGTTACAACATTGCCTTCTCGATCGTACAGATCGATTCTGGGTTCATCGAAGACGACAGATCGACCTGAATCATCGAGGTGCAATAGGTCTTATGCAATACACCTCTGTATATACATTCATAAATTTTGCAAAAGCAATAAATGAATTGAACATAAATTGATTACTTCATCTGCAGTATTGTAATTGCATAAATGAATATTGTATAATTAATGTTATATAATAATAATTTCGTTCACTTGTTTCGTTTCAGTCACAGATATTTATTTGTTGCGAATTCCTCAATTCATAATCAATGAACTCGACTTTCCGATATGCAGATGAACTTGAAGTGCTCAATATCAACTTATTCTCCAGATGTACTTGAATTATTAAAATACATTGATGTTAAATAATAAACCATCATGAGTATTTAGCGATGCGCGATGTTCTTTAGCACCCAAAAGCTTCCTAAAAGCAAGAGAATAACCCTGACAGTCCTTCAACAATGAGTCTGTGTTTCTTCCATCTAACTGTAAAATTTTAGATGAACACGACTTGAATTGAATGTGTTGGCGACGAAAGCATAAAACTAACCAGCAACCACCAGAGGACATAAAATTTATAAAATAACGGCAACTGAGGGATTCCGTCTCTTCGAATATGAACATCTGAATATTTCAGGAAATGGTTGTGTGCAGAATTGGGATATTTTCATTTCAACCTTTTGCTCAAGTTGTCGTTCGCTCTGTTTCTTCGTATCACCGAAGAATCCCTCAAGCATTTCATAGTGGAACTGAACTTTTGCTGCATTCGGCGGTTCCACCTGTGCATTCAATATTCATTTTTAACGATCAATAGTGCACGATGAATGAAAGAACAAAAATAATTATCTCAAAGTAATTACATATTTATTACTTTGAGATAATTACTTAAGAAGATACGATAAGATAGTAGAGGCAACGATGAAATTTCCAACGAATGCTACCTCAAGTCGCAAATAGTCGGGTGGTTCCTTGACAGGAGTTTGATTCTTTTGAACCACATCAATTGTCTGACTTTCAATAACACCAATACTTGTATATTTCAACAACAGACCAATCAATAACCCTTAACAACAAGGCTGCCTCATGAATATTTTCATAACGGCAATTATCATACAACGAGCTGATAAAAATTACTGAATTTGAAAACATACATTTTGAACTCTCTTTTGAATTTCTACACAATATAACACAGTTTCGAAAATTTCTGCCAATTAAATTCAACATTATCGACTATTCATTAGGAGTGAACGAAACGAACCGTAAAATAGAGTGAGACCAGTTTCATGGATGAATTGAAATCGATGATGTTTGAAAAACCAAGAAGTTAGAACAATGAGAACCAGTAATGTTACAAATAACAATAAAATTAACGTATCAACTCGATGCAGATTATGCGCACGCTGAAAATCGACTGTATTCATTGCTCATTTTCGAAAAAAACCTTTTGAATCTCAAATAGATTAAACAGAATTTCTATGAATAATAATAAAAACCAATGAACATCTTTATATATTAATGAATGCAATGTAATTCCGGTGAATAAACTCAATTTATCAAATTCATAACGGCAGCTGTAACCTGAATTCAGTATATCATTAAAAAATCAGTCAATTAATGAAAACTAAGAATTCGTCTCAAAAATTAAAAACCTTTTCAGCGGCTTGTTCAATGTGTGCAGATGGATCATGTTTCGCATCTAAACCCTTTAATGAGAGCACAATTTGTGCGATTAACGCAACGAGAACATATCGCATTCTGAATCACACTGAAATTTTCGATAGGTAATCGATTCACTGAAATACTCCCGAATCATACACATAATTGTTTACAAGCAGTTGCGGCTGCTGAACGACTATATGCAATAAAGCAAACACAATCCGTGATAAAATCGCTTTGCATTATGCAACGAGTTATTCACATGCTATTCACGTCCACACACTCAAACGTCTCCTTCCATTTTTCGTACAATTCGATACGAAACGAATTTTATGAAGGAAATAATTCCGGAAATGAACTCTTGAAATGCGTTATAAAATTAGAAATAGCAATTATGGTATCAACAGCATCAATAATAATAATAATAATAATAACAGCAATACCAATACCAACAACGACATTAAATACAAGAGTAATGATAAGAAAACGATTCGTTCAATAAAAATACGAATTATGAAGTGAAATGTTTTGACGGTATGAATTCAAAAACGAAACGCAAAATGAACACAAAAAGAGAAACGAAACGGAAACGAATCAAGAATAATCGCAGAACATGAAAGTAGCAAAAACAAGATCGCTCTTCAACCATCAATCATTGATCGTAACACCATTCGATTAAGCACAACATTCACAATCACTACCACATATGCTATGTAAATAAATAACAATTATTCATACTGTCAGTCTAACATATATCAATCGCATGAACACACACACACACACATCAATCTGTCTTTAATCCTGCACATTATCAACGCTCCATATATCACTTAATCATGCACATAATTTGCACAGCCAAATACAAAATATTATATCGTGTGATGTTCTTTGAAAATTCATCAAAGACTGAACAACTATAGCAAAATTCCCGAGAAAATGATCTTCATGCGAATGAATCCAACAATCACAATCTGTGCTGTTTGATTACGAAAGGCAATGAACAGATAATAGCGTTTAGACAAATAAAAGCATTTAGAACAATTGCGATCATTAGCATTACCGTTGTTGTTGTTATCATCATTTCTCAATTTCTTTTTCATTAGTAAGGCTAGCACATGAACGGATTTCTCTTTCCCCGACCTCGTCCCTTTGCCTTCCCGTGAGGACGGATTTCTGAAGCAAACTTTTCAACTAGACTGCCGCAAACGTAAATTCTCATTTTGGCCAGTCCTAATGTCCTAAAGCAGCGAAAGCAGACCCGATGATCCAGGCAGATTTACACCCGTCGCCCGAGCGTTGAATAATATCTTTCGGGCTGGGCAAACGAAAAAAGTTGGACAAACAACAAATTTGCTCCCCGACCTTTTGGTCGGAGGCTCCCCTGACCAGAAAGTTGCCCCTCGACGAACACTAATTACGAGACTAGGGAGAAACTTCCCCGACCTTGCCCACAACTTGCTTTCCAGCCTCCAACGTTCGCACCTCCATTGCTCAACAAACTCTGTTCACAGTACCGTAAGCTTTTAGACTAATGTTGGTATCAATTAATAAATAATACTACTACTTATTGCTTTTCGTCATCAATCGCCACAGCTAAATAAACATCTGAACAATGCGTTGATAGAAGAAGAGAGGTGTGCAGGAAATTTGCTTTTAAAAAATGATAGCCGTTCGAGTAATAGATTCGTTGAGTTTATTTCAATCGGGAAAACACATCTGCCGATCGAATAAGCAACAACGATTAAAGGGATGAACACGGACCAAATTATGATCAAGTTGTCAGACGCATAAAAGAAAGAAAAAAGAAACTGCGATTGGAACAAACACTTCATCGTGGAGGGGATGGCATTAGCTTTATGAGATACAACATTAACTTTACTGTTTCAGTTTGAGTCGTTACATTCACATAACGAAGTTTCGTCATCATTTCGCCGATGATTGAAAAAGCAACGAGTTCAGCGCATATATATATATATATATATATATATATATATATATATATATATATATATATATATATATATATATATATATATATATATATATATATAATATACAATGAGAGACTAATCCTTCATATCGACTTTGGAAAATTGAAATGAGAATTCAGCTTTCAGTTTGCATTATCATTGCAGAACATATTCATCGAAAAAATGCCAAGCATTTATAAGGCTATTCGAAAATTGGTGTAGGAATAGAATTTCTCTTTCACGGAATATCAGCCGGTTGTCCAGTCGTGCATCGGCATTTAATACACACACATACGAACGAACACATGCATGTGCACACATCATATTTTTGCATGAAAGCAAGCAGCTATGTATATGGATATGTATGCATATTGATTATAAATGAAGTGTGCAAAATACGCGACGATCGATAGGTAAAGCGTGCAACAAATACGAATGCATCAGTCAATGTACAATTAATGATGAAGCGCTTTGAAATATCGTCGTCTCTGAACAAAATCTCCACGAAAAACACCGCATCGCATATGCACGGCGAAGATGTGCTTGAGTTCACGTGTTCTCACTTTTTTCACGGTCTGAATCGTCCGTTAAATGTTTAACAGCGTTTGCATTCGAATTCGCTCTTGCCCACTGTTTGAGTTCAACGAAAGAAATTGCGATAATAAAATTTTCGAATGCCGAATTTTGAATATCAATCATTGTTGGACGACGGAGTATTGATCAGAGTGATTAGAGTGAATTTCCTTCCGAGCAAAACTTATGGAATCGCGATGTTAAAAAGGGCAATTTTGAGCGATCAACTGGTGCGTTGTTATTCTCAAATTTTGCTGTAATGCACAAAATAGCAATTCTGCTGCTTACAAAGGGTTGTCATCGCTCCTTTGCGTTTATCAATCCGCCATTAGAATTTATTCAAGTGCGTTTTTTAAGAACCGCTAATCAACTAGGTGTATTATTTCGTAAGCATTTTCTCAGCATCTACTCTCTAAGAAATGAGAGAAGAACGTCAACCCCATCTCGAATGCCAATACCCATCCAGAGATCTATTCTAGCCCGTCTCCTAATACCTCCCGTTATAGCCAGTTATCTCGAAATAATTGTGCAACGATTCAAGACCACATAAAACGGCCAACCACCGTACCGCTTAAACGAGTTGTTCTGTTAGATGGCATTACTTCTCGTCTCGTCTCAAAATCTCTCCATAAAAGAAGACATTTACAAATGTTCATCAGAAGGAAAGCAGACTGAGAAATTAATCAATAAAGAGCAACGTCTAAGAAAAATAAGAGAGCTTATAGCCGATGAGGTGCATTCAGGCATTCTTAGATGTGAAATGAATGCATAATGAGTTAATATTAAAAGCGAATCAACATTAAAACAACAATTACTGCTGAAATGAAATGCTCACAGCAATGCATTGAAACGTTTAAAAGTGTCGTTGAATTGTGACCAAAATTGTGACTAAAATTATTTTTTACTCGAAAAGATGGATAAAAAATGCACAGCCGCAAACGGATTCTTCTCCCTAAAATGCCCACAATTGCTCTTCATAAAGCTTTGGATACCGATCACGCACTTTCTCCTATACTGGCTGATTAAAACTGCGAATTCTTCGGGAAACTTTACGATCACAAGAAGGAATTCAATTAAAACGAAATCCTGAACATGTGTAAGCCACTGATGACGAGCGATTCAAAGGTTATCAGAAATAATTCAATCTTTGAGGCATTCATTATGAACCAAGTGATCAGTAACATACTCATTTGATCGCATCGAACGAAGAAACATTCTGGGAATACGATCTTCGAAATGTCACATTCAACCAAAAACAGTTGTGAACGATGATAAATTTATTCGTAATGTAAACAATTATAATAATAATAATAACAGTGATAATGGAGACTGAATAAATAAATAAATAAATAAATAAATAAATAAATAAATAAATAAACTGTATACAAAACAAGTGCATATTTAAAGAAAACACATTAATGAAATATTGAGGGTTTAATGAGCAAATTATACAATAGTTTTATAGATGACAAAAGAAGTGCTCTGATAACAATTTACGCAAAACAAATTCACCAATTTCAATTTCAGCGTAAAGAGAATGCGTAAAAGCAATTAAACATATGTTCCAAATTGAACAACGTCCCTAGACAGAACGATGGATGCATGGCTTTGCATCATACTCCCGAATTAAAGTCATCATCACTACGCCGGCACACTACAACGTTTAAGCCAGTGCTTCAAAACATCGTCAGCAAACGATCACCTCATCAATGGAGTAAACTTTCGTTGTTGAGAGAAAAAACGTAAACGGATCAATAGTTGCACGCATGAAGAAAGAACATGCACATATGCAGAGAATGCGTTGCTTTTGAAGGACAAAAAATGAAACTTTAATAAGAGACTGAAGAAGGCATCGCATAGAAAGTAATCATTTTGCATTAAAACACTAACTTTGTTAGCATCAATCACGTGAAATGAACGGGTAACAGATGATGCCGAATCGAAGATGTTTTCGTTCTGTTTTATTCGTTGATGATATCAACTCAAATCGAATTCAAATAAATAAAACAAATTTCAAAACCATCAAACAAATGGACGTAAAAGCAATTAATTGATCACGACGATACACTACATTAACAAACTTTTTTAAGAGGATGACAAGAACATTCAATGTGTTTATGACATCTCAATGGATCGTTAACATGGAATCATTCCTTCAAATGTCATATTCTGCTTAAACAGCCTAGTTTCGCCGCTAATTCAATGAGTTAGTTGTGCTATGATCAAGCAGCTTGCAACTACTTCTCAACGATAAAACCTGTTGTGAATCGAAAATTTAACGCAATATTGATCAATAGACGTTGTTGACTCACTGAAATTCATTCTGAGATATCAGCAAAACTCAGTGCAAACGCAGCAACAACAAATAACCCGCTAAAAATTGAGATAATTTATTTTGAACAGAAAAATAACAAGTGATCGCCGACCACGTTTGCAAGTAACTCTCAAAGAACCCAACAAAAAATTGTCCTTCTCTCGTTTATATTCTTGACGAGGCTGCATAACTAAAATCAAACGATAACATCATAACACAATACGCACTAGTAAACACAATAATATTAGTTATTATTATCATCATCACTATTTATGTCAGCATAAATGAATAAAACTTTTCACGAATCAATGATAAAATTCAAATGGAAAACGCCTTCACACGCAGACAATAACAATATAAACGAGTAACAGCGGTAGAACCAGAAACAAATTCATAAAAATTGTGATAGCTGAGTAATGAAGAAAACATCAACAACACTAAAATAGTAATAACATCAATAATAATACTAATAATGATAATATAATAATAATAGTAAAAACAATAATACTAATAAAAATAATGATCCAAATATAGGAACAATGATCAACATCAAATAACAACAACGATAATGAGCACTCGGCAATAAAGTCAGCATACAGAAGACACATACTCAATGAAATTAATTACAGCATAAACAAACAGTGAACGACAACCGTCAGCAATAACAACGAACCAAGCCAACCAAAACTCAATTCAATTCTTTAAGAAAATGAACAAAATGACAACATTAAAAATTCTATCGCAAAAATTATTCGAAATGGAACAAAGTCGTGAATTTTGTAAAACTAATAATAATTTTAAAAATGATAATTCGCAATAGAAGATGAACAAAATTTCAAAATAAATTCGACTAATACATCAATTTTATGATAGATCCATCCGCAGCTGATGCCATCGGTCGGTCTAGTTTTTTCCAGGATAGAACATTGAAATAATATTTCCTTCCAACAACAATAACACATATAAATGAATAGGGCAGTGGCAGTGTTTTCTTTTCATTTTGCTATCAACCATTCTTGATTAACTGCTAGTCAAATTAAATACCCATCAAAATAAACACTCAACGATCTCATGATGATATTATATCTTTAAAAAAAACAACCTATCCTCATGAACAGCATAAAAAATAACGTATCCAATACACTGCTACTGAAAACAGGGCATCACAACTTCGACAAACACAAAGATTTTCGTTAGCAGGAAAACAACTGAAACGCAAAACCAAATAGGAAGGTGGTCTATGGATAAACTAAGTTATAACAAGAGAATAAAGAAACCAATAACGGAATAGAAACGTGAAATTCTCTGGCAAAATCGAATGCAATTTTCAGCACAAATGATCGAATAAACGAATAAAACAAACAAAAACGCTAAAAAGTGGCCTCGAAATTAAGCATCAGATCCATTTGACTTGTCACATCTCCACCTGTTGTCATCGCTTCTCGACGGCGTCGTTCCTATTCATTTTCAAATGAATTCATTTATTCATTCATTCACATTTATCGCATTTAAAAAATCAAATTTATTAACCTTCCGAACTGTTGCTTTTAATGAAGAATGCAACATGTCGATGAATTCCTTTTTCAAATATTTTCTCGTTTGGGTGAATAATCACTATTTCAGGGAATGAACAATGGCACATAACAGTGACAGTAACCAACAGAAGTTTGATCGACAAAATTCGAGGGAATTTTTGGTAATTATCGAACTTTGATAATCTACGGAGATCGACCGAAAATTTTGAGTTTCGGTTGGAATAGTTACTTCCGAAATCTCAAAATGTGTGTTCGGTCGGATTGTGACTGAACCGAAATTTGGTTCATTACCATCACTAGTGGACATTAGTACTGATAAGAAGAGAACAAGGTAAATGCGAACCTGCTCTCGCTGACGCATCAATTCCTGTTGAGTTTGCTGCTCAGTTTGCGAAGTGTTGTTGTTATTGACAACTGAAGTGCTGTATTGCTCTTCTTTGGCCCGTTCACGCTCCTCTTGCTCTTTCAGTTTCTTTCGCCGTTCCTCCTCCACTTTCAACTGCTTACGCTATAATTATTGTCCAATACTTTTAGTTTTCATCTCAAACTGATTTTAATCAACGAATCTCCTTGGTGTGTGCATTAACGCACCTTGACATTGCTATGTAATCGCATAGGAGATGCGTCTAATACCCCTCCAAGTTCTAAATTTTACTTTTTAATTTTCTCCCATATTCCGCATGATTTAATTTGATTATGACAGTTCATCGAACACTTATAAATCTTTTTTTTTTCAATTTCAACGAATAAGAGATAAAACTCACGACAGCACTGAAATATAAAAATAACAATAGATAAACAAAAACCTTTTCTTCCTTTTCTCTGGCTTGCTTTTTGAATAATTCAAACGACGAATCGTAATTCAACGAACCACTTTGACTTTTCTTTGCCAAATTATCCCAACCAACTAATTTCTTGACATTTCCCTTTTCGTCCATTTCTTAAATTTACGACTCATAACTGAATTTCAAATTGATGCAAGAGACAACCGCTCCTCGAGATTTGCATAAACAAAACCAACCAAAGCTGAACTTACTCAAGTCTATCTATTCGAATTAAATTCAAATAAATTCTTGTTGTACCAAACGCAACATAGTGTTATTTTAAATGTTTTGAGTGGAATTTTAAGAGAAGAATAATTAAGTGTTGGCAGAATAATAATTGTTTTTGATACCGTTTTGTTTAGCTGGTAATAGCTGGTCAAGAATTGATCCTCCGATAGTGGGTAATTGCTGCTGTGAATTTGTTGTCGTCAACAACGGTGCCGCACCGCTGTGCACATGAGAATGCGATGTGGTTATTTGCACTTCATCCTTTTTCTCTTCTGTAAAGCGAATCAATCAACAACTGTTTCTTCGATAATTCGAACACGGAACGCTTCAAATGCTTCATCAAAATCAAACATTTTCCACTCATTGTCCCATAATTATATTGAAGCATTTCCATCCATTTGAGTGTTTATTACTATTTTTGATATTTTATTTTGCTTCAACTATGAAACCGATGAAGATTTATTTCCCCTTCACCATGATATTTCGTGACTTTTAAATAGTTTCTGGTTCCCTCTTATTCACTTCTGCTTATTGCATGCCCCGATCAGCGCTGAATTCTAACAATAATAATTGCACATTTCCGAAGTAAGATTTTTCAATTTAATCCCAAACACAGCTAAACGTCGTGAAAACTCAAATTTCTTACTGATACAAAATTCGCTGAACAAAATAGCATTCATCATAGCAATAAAATAAAAATTGCACAGCAATAGGATTGCAATAAGCTATCAGAAAAGTGCAATACGCGAGAAATGAATTACTAATATGAGAAATGAATTAATTATTATTACAATCAAATGAGTGCTTAACCGTTTCAGCGAAATCATTACATAAAATTTCTGAACTTTCTGAACAATTGAAACGATATCAACAATTTTTTGTGTCTGAAAATTCATCGCGATAAATTTGATTTGAATCCATCTCATAAAACAAATTCACTTCGAATGGAAATATATTTGCACAGGATGTTTGCTAACAGTGGATTTTGATCACATGCAATCGAAAAAAAATGAATGAAATATGAAATTACCTTTAATATTATTAATTCCACTCACAATGGAACTGTTTACGTGCGGGGCATTGGCGTTAGTGATAGAGGCAGGAAGATTGGTTTGCGGTTGGGTTCGTTGATTGTGCAGTGTTGCGTTTGTGGTGGTGGCGTTTGCTGTTGGTTGTGATGCAGCAGCAGCTATCGGCTCTGTCTTAAACTTTTCAACAAAATATTCATTCAAAAAGTGAATATCGTTTCGGTGCAACCAGACCCGTATGCAATTATTATGCTTCAGTATTGGCTGACTATCGTCCACTAACGAAATGCTTAAGGTCAACTCAAATTCCACTAACGAACTGCTTTTTCGCCTCGTCATAACCAACTATTCTGTTCTATGCATCATAATAAAACGATCAAATGTTTTGTTCTCAGAAAACTGAGTGGAAGAGATTCGATTTTTCGAGAGATCAAATATATGGAATATTTAGTGCACTCAACAAGAATGCGTAAACTATGTTATGCACTCAACTATCACTTTTTTTTTTGAAAACCTCATCCACATCCAAAACACTTTGTTTGATGGTGGATAGCATATTTTTGAGGTTTTTTAATATCCAGCTATAGAATAAATTATGTTGTTGTGGTAGAGATTCAGTTCAAATAAGCTAAAGTGACGATAATAATTGCCATATCTAATTTAAAATGTGGACTGCCAAACACTATTTTTTCAGAGTGTCCTACTCGGACACATACCGAAACGTAATAAATTCGGTTGGTTTTATCAAATTAATGGCACAAATTTGATAAGCATTCCCGAAACTATTCACTATATTAATACCTTGACTTTGATAGATTCATTCTTTTCTAGTTTAGTAATCGACTGCACCGGTTGTTGTGGCTGTTGCGCTGTTGAGCGAGACGCTGGCTGCACTGCACGTTGATTTTGTGGCTGTTCATGCTCTGAAACATTGAACGCACCCATTCAGTGCACCAATAATATCGGTTTTATCACTCTCGCCACGGTTATCTTGTATCAGTTGTATTGGGAAGCAGATCAGCACGAAGAAGCACATGATACTTTATTGTACACTACATTCAACTGCGTCATACGGAAGAGTATAATCAAACAACAATTACCATAAACACAGATCAATGTACTCACAAACACACACACCTTATTCACAAATATACTAACGCTTCAGTAATTGCTGTTATCAATAAATAATTTATTTGCATCAACTGCTCACCAAGTGTTTTGCTTTATTTGCCACAAACCACCTAATACCACTTCTCAACCTAAAAATTTCCAAATTGCCAACAAAATAAAATCCTCATTTTATAAGGCATATAAACACTTCAACGATTATTTTGCATGATGAATTTATATTCCATACAACCCTCTTACAACACCCATAAAATAACAGCAATGGATTGCATCAGCATCCAACAAAACAATGAATGAACACTTAACAATGAAACACATTCGAAAATTACAGAAATGAGACAAAATTGAAAATTGAAGCATTCAATACGGATGAGAATCAATGAATATCGGCAATGGAATATGTTTAACAAAGAGATTCGACAATTAAAAAAATGATTAAAAACTAAACAAGATACATTACACTTCAACACCACTTCAAGTCAGCGTATGTCTTCAAGTTTCACTAAATGGGCCACAGAGTCACATTGCGCTCAGTTTTAGAGCTAGCAACATTCATCAGTTTTACTTTTAACACTCCTTCAGTCTAATTTCACATCGTACTCAACAACTTAAATGAAACAGTTGCATTACTCCACCACGAAAATGGACTCATTAGCTATATACTCTTGACATATTGCCCTACACGTACTAGACAACAACGTGAACTGACCATCCATATTGTACAATAAGCTAAACTAATCGTATCTAGTCGTATCCCTCAAAAAGATGAAACATCATTGCAAAGCATCTCAATCAAAATAGCATATAACATCATGCATGAATAACGATCATCAGATTCGTTATTAATGCGGAGAACATCGAATGATACTGGTAATAAGAACGGAGACTATTCACAAGGTTTTGATGGATCAGGATCAATCAGAACGACAATAAGCATCATCAACAATAAACACACGAATGAATGAGGTGTTATATGCGCATGAGCGAGGCCCTAACCCGCAAGTGCTATACGCAACCAACAACCGAACGTTTCACTTGAAAATCGAGTTTTCCTAACACAGATTTTGATTTGTTGCGTTATTGTTTGATGGCTTTCATTTTATCAGCACATTCAACGATAACACTCCGCTTCCCGATTAGCGTTCATTTATTATCACTATCATGCAGATGATATCAACACATTCATACATATCCTGATATCAATCAGCAATGCAATACACCTTCAGCACTGGTTGATCTATGGAAACAACAGTGCGGAGCCTCGCTCTTGCACCATCCCTGTCAACTGATCTCTCTTTATACGTCATTTTCGTTCATCTATTAGTATTCTGATTTCAATTTACAATCGGTTTTCATCATACGACATTATTCAGTCGCATTTTCTACCACTATTTTCAACGCACCAATTCTCGTCAAATTCCTTTAGTAGTAGCTGTCAACGATACCAAAAACACGGCTATTCGACACATACAAATGCAGATGACACCCCACTATTCTTTCCATTTAACTGACGAATAAAAACAAGTCGTTAATATATATCATGATGCATTTTGAAGACGTGAATAAGAGAAAAACGGCAGCACTCCTCGACCATTTCACTCGTTCGGGTGCCCCTTCTCCATATCAGTACAACCATTGTTCGTATTCATACCAGATAAGATAGGAAGCAGAAAGAACAAATGAATATGGACGTAATTCTCAAGAGAGCAGTATGTTATTTAATGACAACTTTGCCCTAACTCGATCTGATACTACGACACCACCAAAACCTTTTGCAAACCGATCAAATTAGCAATAAGATCATAAGATAACAGCGATGAGCATAGCAACAATGACAATTACAATGATAATATACAACATCAATGCAGCAAGGTGATAACAACAATGCTTTTAATAATAACAACAACAATTGAAATTGTGTGAAATTACACGTTGCTGTTTTATTAAAACATCGCTGTAACTCTTCCGTATCAACAACTACAACTGACACAATCGAATCAGATCGCTTCTAATGATCAGAATTCATTCTACTAGAATATTCATCAAGACTTGCTCTGATCACAAGTTGCAGTATGAATGTATCATAGAGGTGACGCCACTCGTGTGTTTAAAGGGAATCATAACTGTTTAACCGTAGCGAGAGTGATTCTTTGAATAATGACAACAATTATAATAATAACGGTACGATAACATCGTACGCAATGAGTATCAAACGACTCATTGTGTTCTGTGTTAAGAAAACTCGTAGATTTTTTTTTGGCGTTCATATATGGGTGTAGCACTTACGGGCTCAGCAATTATCTCTCGCTCATTTTGCGCTTTCTTTCAAAAGATACAATATGAATCGGTCTTTTCATCACATACAACACTACATCAATTTATTGAAACAAACGATGATCTAGTTCGAGATTCATTTTCGTACGTAAATCCACCGAACTTATTGGCAAAAAGTTAACTTATGTTAGTTGCTGCATGAAAAATTAATGCAATTTTTAGATTTTCATTTCTACTGCTAAAATACATCAAAAGACGCGAAAAACGGAGTCTCTGATCAAGTTAACTTTCCAAGCGATACGTTTACTTTGCTCAATTCATAGCATGAAAGAACCACCCCACTGACCTATCCCCGAGCAGTCGTGAATTCGAAGTTGTATAAAATGGAAAAATATCTTTTGAATAAAGAAAATGATCCAACAATTTTCAAAAAAAACAACAGAAATAATGAATCATATGCAAATCATTTTTAAAATAAATAAATTAGCAAAAAATATGAGGTCATTCACTGAATATAACACCAACAACACATTACCATCATCATCGCACTCAACTATTGTTCAATCACAACTATGCCTCTTCGAATCCATAAAAACAATCCCCAATATTTTCATTTCGCATTTAAGACTCAATCTGTGCATTAACCAAACTACGAAACTGAATAAGCGTGTGAATAAGGGAAGGTAATAAAAGAGTGATGATGATAATAACAATGATAATAGTACAAGAATAGTGATTACAAGATGGTTGTTTACTCGGTTCACGCCTTATGAACCACGACAAAATCATACTTAATCTAACCTGATTCGCTGTCCGACGAATCGGAAGAAGATGAGTCCGAAGATGAATCATCACTGGATGACGATTCAGATGAAGATGCATCTCCTCTTCCACCAACTGAGCTTGTCTTTGCGCGTGCACCGTTTTGAACTGAAATTAATCTACTTATTGTATGTTCAGTATCGCCAAGGTGCAACTGAGAATTAATCAGACATTAAATTGAAGTTTAGTTAGTTCTTAAAGATACTGAATTTAAAGGGCCCATCGATCGAAGATGAGAAATTACCTAAAGATGTGGCATTCACAACACCACCCAATCCTTTTATCTTTTCTTCTAATTCTCGTTTCTTATTATCGACATCTTTCTGCGACTTCGGTGCTGAAAAGTATATTTGTTGCTGATTAGTTTTGCGCTGAGAAACAAACTGACTCCCTCAAAACTGACTGCTGTTAAAACAGAACGATAATAACCACTAATATAAAGCGTAATACTCATCCAGCAATAATCAAAAGCCGATAACAGATTATTGAAATACAATAATATGGTAACAATAAGTAACATTAAACATAATAATTAATCGCTCGCGACAATGCCTAATTACATTGATCACCCTCAGATATAAATGAAAGATATGAATTTTAAAAAAACGAACTGTACGGCTTCCTTGGCTTCTTCTTCAGACATGCAGCAACGAATGCCTCCAATTCTCGGAGTGTTGTGGGCTTTAGAGTTTCGAAATCGATTTCTATCTCTTCTGGGTTGAAATCACGCAACGCTTCTCGTGATTCTATTATGCTCACCACCTACACAATAAGATTTCTTTGTAATAACAATTGTGATCATTTGGTATAAAACCCTTTCAAGAGATCATCTCAATATCATAAGCTAGGAACGAATAAAGAACGATCTTTACAACGATTTTCTATCATGAAAGCAATGAGAGCGCATCACTGTATTCGATTCAATTCGATCAGATGACTATTAATAAAGAGTAACGAACACTGCTGAGTTTATCGCCCGGTAGTTTGTTGATATCGAGCGAGAGTTGTCTTTTTTCATCGTAACTCATCGGCTCAGCACTGTGTTCATCTTCACTATCGAAGTCGTAATCCTCACGAATACGTCTTTGCTGCTGTTGTTGGTGCAAAAGTGATGCGTTCGTGGCGGCAGCTGCAGACGACACGTTGGTGGTGGATGCACTGCTGATTGACTGCTGTTGTTGTGGCTGCTGCTGTGGAGGGTGGTGTTGCATTCGAGCAGCGACCGGCACGGCTTGTGCGTCTGCCTTGGGTTTGTTCTTCGAACCCGGTTGCCTTCCTCGCTTCCTTGACGGTGTGGCGGTCGGTTGCGCCTGTTGTGCTAAGATAGCCGCAGCCGTGTGATCTTGTGGCACCGCAGCATTCAGAACACTAGCAGTAGTCTTTTCTTGTGAAGCGACACCTCCTCTAGCAACCGCAGACAGTGTTGATGCAACAGTACTATCATTAACTGCAATTTGTCGATGTGCAATAGAAGTTTTAGCATTAACAGAACATTGATGCAATTGATCACGTTTTAAATGCGCCGCATCACGTTCATTCAGTGCAGATGCATGCTGAGTTTGGGCTATTATACCTGCTGACATAAGCGGTGTTGTGGTGGCTGCTACAGCTGCTGCATGGTAGTTACGAGCTGGTCGTCCAGGCTTCTTTTTGGATGGTGGTGCTTGTTGAACGATCATATTAGTAACTGGTGCTTTCACTGTTGTATTAGCAAGAATCGATGACTGAACTGCTGCTACTGCTGCGGCTGATGTACCGGGTGATATGGCTGTCGCAGATGGAAGGAACGGCATCGCGTCATTGGACGTCAAAAATGTGAACGGAGTACTAACCAACGACTGCAACATATTAACTGTGTCTGCTGACAGCACTGGCACCGGTTTGTGGTTCGCCTGTGCTTCACGTCGCTTAATCCTGAAAATTGTGTACTTACGCTCGACGATAAGTCTATACAAACCTAATGTTTGGTTGACGCAATAATTAATTTAATGTAGTGGTGATCACCGAACAAAATTAATTCGGTAAAAAGCGACGAATTTAGATTAGAACTCTGAGATCCGCATTTTGACCGAAGAATTTCGAAGTTCGGTTGGAATGTGCAACTTTCTATTCTATATTAGAATGATTTTTGCAAGCAATGCGAAGAAAACTGACCTGAGTGAAAATATTTCTTGACAGTGACGTTGTAATTCAGTGATCCTTTCTTGGAATTTGGTCTGTTCGGCTTGTAACGCAAACAAAATGAGATCAATGTGGTCATCATTATCGACAACTCCACTAACGTCCAGCGGTATCAAAGGAACACCGCCACTTGTATTACTCAAACTTTCCTCCTTTATCAACGATCCACCACTAGTATTGTGATGCGACGATGACGAGGATGATCCGCTCATACTTACTCCAGACACACACAGCTGCGGTTCTGCTTCGGTTACGGGTTCCTCTGGCATATGTCGCCATTTCTCTTCGAAGTACTTCTAAAATTCATTCATATGTGAATAATTAACAAACAATCGTTAGCAATGCAAGCAGAAATATCAACTCTGAAGAGAATCAAACAAAAAATTTATTTGTTTTTGCATCAACTGAACCAAAATAAAAAACCGAAAAGAACCTGAAGTGTCTTTCCATGCTGATGAACAGGATCTGACGGGGGGTTATACTTAAAACAATTTTCACAAACCAGCAATATATCTTCCTTCAATTCATCCGGAGTCGCATACTGCCGTGCTTCCATCTTCCGCCTGAAGGATGACGTAGTTTCTTTTTTCGCGAATTAACAACATCATCAGAATTCTATTCATTCTATCACTGAACGTAGTAATAATCCCTGCTATATTACCTGATAGTTCCGAGATCCATGGGTTGTTTTACAATATCATAATAATCATGCAGTTTCAAACCTTCCACATCAACCGGTTCCAAGAATGGCCATGTGAATGATTTACACTTCTGTAATAAAGATACACTCTGCAGACAAAACACAAATACATTTTACTTACAGACTAGATATTTGCTTTTGTTATAGTTAACTGACTTGCGATTTTAATTCCATCACTTGCTGATATCAATCAAAAGGGAAAAAACAAAACTAACTTTTGAGAAGGCCTCATTGATGATTCTTTGACAGTACTTCATTTGTTCAGTCCACTTGCCCTTGAATCTAGGCTTTAACTGATTGTAATCAATAAAATAATTCGGCTTTTTGGGTGGCCGACTAGATTCTCGTCTTGTCGAGATCTTCGCAGCAGCTGCTGACGATTCTTCTCCAAACGATGTAGTTGTATCAGCTTTCCTCTTGACACCTTTCTGAAAGAATCACATCGGTCACTACAATACATGCATGCATTTACACTTTATTCAAAGACCACTGTTTGAAACGACGTATGAAACGAGAAGAAATGAAAACAGACAAACTTTAGATTGAATAACGGGAGGGACAGGTGCAGTTGCGGTAGATACGGACGGAGACGGATGCACATCGTCGACCGGAGCCGATGAAACGGCGACAGCAGAAGCGCCATCCGATGCCGTGTCCAGCAATGACGAACTGTCAGCAGCACCTCGTTGTACAGACACGGATGATTCACGACTTGCACTTGCTGAAATTTGTTAGTCTCAGTTGACTACTTAACAATAATCTCAGAGGAGCTGCGAGTGTAGTCGAATGTAAAACTGTTAAAGTATGCATAGATTGTGTCGCTATATGGATATGTGTGCATTTCATCAAGTTTTAGGTTATATGGCACCTTTAGGGGTAGCGTTGTGTAAATATTCTAGATAGAGGTGATAGTCTGCTAAATTCTGGACAGGGGAGGCTGACTGCCGCATCTCATTACCTCCTCGTGCTGTCGCACCTCCACGCCCCGATGCACCTTTCCTTGCCATTTTACCACCACCTCGTTTTGTTGTCGGCCTGGCTATTTCCACTTCCTGCAATTTTCACTCCAATACACGGCTCAAAAAATATGAAGACTAAAGAGAAATAAAAAGCGAATTAAAAAATTAGAATATTTGCTTAAAATTCATGATATAATGAACACCTACAACAAAACTTATGAATGCTCGCTTATTTAAATGACACATGAAAACGTGAACTTGACATTCTCACCATAAACTCTACCTGCTCAAAAAACCTCTTTTCGATTTAGCCATAATTCTAGCATCTTCTCTTCAATGCCAATGAAAACAATAACTTCTCAGCTAATATTACAACCGATAATTTCTAATGGCATTGAAAGAGATAGACAAAGAGGTTATAATACTACCTGTGAAGGAAGTAATTTGATCTTTTCGCGATACAGATTCTCGATATTCTTGCACATTAAAGAGACATCATCTTCGTTCTGATTGAACTTGTAGCAATTTGCAAAAATGGCCTCAAAATCCTGAAATGGGCCAAAAAGGGTTCACTAGGGAACACGACAAAGAGGCTTACTTCGGCGGGCATCGCGGCCAACTTGTCCAATATGAACCGTTCGAGGGTTTTCGCCATCGAATACACCCCATATTCGGGTGCATTGTACGTGTAGCAATTGTTGAACATGATCATTATGTCCTGAACAAAACACAACCGCTAACAACCAACTGCCTTGCCTTTACCTTCTTTACCACTCTAACCACTATTTATTCACCTATCTGCCAACACCCATACCACTCTTGTCAACTAAGTGTTCATTTATTCCTCGTTTTTATTCGAAAAACTTGTCTTTATTAGACATGAACCAATATTTTCCTTATCCCCTCAGTAATCCTGATGGAGTGATTGATATAAGTCGTTATACTTCCGAAAGGTTCACTCCTTTAAGAATATACCCAATGCTAGAATCCCCTCTGTTCTGTTGAAAAAAATACCCTTACTTCATGTGCACCTACAACATCACATACTGTACGTAGTTGAGTTCTACCCTGTACTATTATGTATCTCCAAACGGCGTATCAACTTCAAAACCATCAAATTTGCTCGATATCATATTATGGACAAGCTGTCGCGATACTATACCTCAACATGTATCAAATTTAAACTCCGCTAATGGTAAAAAGATAGAAATCCATAACTACGAGCGTAAATCATAAACGAAAGTAAAATCCCCAAAAGTAAAATATAATAAAAAGGTTAAAATGCTTCGAACATGAAAGTGCGATGTTAAAAGTATCTTAACGACGCAGTGCGTATAACGATGGAACTGAGTGAGCAAAAACTAATTCCGGAACAAAACAGACGGAAATTTTATGATCTAAAAAATGAACGTCTTCTTTAACTGAATTATTCTCCGTATTTAAGATTTGTTAGGGAGAAGAAATAGTTTCGTAGAATCTCGTAACCGTGGATGATGCGTTCTGAGCTCATTGATATCAAGAATTTCATATCGTTATCAATAAGCTACAGAAGGCATCAAAATTTCACACGACAGGAGCTAATATCTTTTTTTGTTCGCAGGAAAAAGGTTACATTCATCAATGATTCAGGAAGAGTCAATTTTTGTTGCTTTTGGATTTCATCTTACGTTTCACGAAGAATACTTCGCAAGTAAGCTCAATATTCACTAAATGAGCTGTTAACTTCGGCGTTGAAATGGACAGAAATGAGCATGTCCCGATCTCGATTAATTTTCAATGGTATCACTTCAAAAAGGCGGTTGTTTTCAATTCTGTTTTAACCACGTCCCAGAATAACAAGCATGCAATGCAGCGCAACGAAGCAATTAATCAATTCGCCAGAAAAACGCCCCCAAATTAATTGCTATGGTGCCCGTCGTGAACGAGAATAAAGGGTGATGTTAATAAGCTTAGTGATTAGCTGACCAAAAAAAATTGATCACGATCTAATCAAATATCAATATTTCATTGATTCGAATCATTACCACATCGAAATCAATGCAATCAAGTTTGCTAACACCAATTCAAACATGCAACACTCACCTGCATGCAATCTTTTGAAGAGTAATAATAAACGTTCTTTAATCGTTTCTCGATAGTATTCATATCCATTGGTCGTTTTATCACTTTATGATAGTCCTGAATTGTCACTCATTATCTGATTGATAAATAACGGATCGATGGCACATTCATCAACTATCCAATTCCAAAGATAATCGTTCATATTCGAAAAACGACGAATTCAAAAGATGCCCTCGTAAACGAAAACATAATCATTTCGTTGAATATTCAATAGTATTTACATCATCACTAACACAAAACAAACATTATTTTTAACGAATAACAGCTCACCGGCAAACCGAGTCGGAGAGCATCGACGGGCTTTGTAAACGGCCATGCATGTTTATGGCGCATCGCTGGTTTCAAAACTTCTTTATGGATGAATTCCAACTGATTTGTATGTCGAGTTGGTTTTCCGGGAGGTGGGATAACGCGTGGTTGTACAATTCCATTTATTGCCTCCTGCAAGCATACTAAAGATTGTCTGCTAATGGTCTACAGACCCTTCATTCCGGGTTTATTTTCAATGCATCAGCATGGACTGATCCCACCTGGTAAAGAGAAGATAAGATGGTGAAATTAGTAAAGAGAAGGTAAGATGGTTTCACCGTCTTTCCTTCTCTTCACTAATTCGGACATTGCTTTTGAACGTTTTAAATGTAACCACAGCTCACTTTTGCTTAACACTTTCAAAGGAATCTGCGAAATTTTCATAATTGTCACAAAGTAATCCAAAACTTATGCCTATGGTGATTAACTATTAATTGTTGATGCAGCGCTTCCTTCACTTCGAATCAAACAAATACGGCCCCGCCGCGAGCTAACTGTATCACTCATGCCTTATGTAGACTGCATACATTCCTGGAGATATATATGGATGGATAGCATTTGTCTTCAATCCTGGTAGTCAGTATGCACCCATTTAAAATAAATGTATTTCAGTCTATACGCAGCTATGCTGGCGTATGGATGGTGTCTGGTACACTAAACGGTGGAAGAACTGAATTATGGCAAAAAACTGCTTCGGTACATTTTTGTTAAAATTATCGCCATGCCCTCGAACGGAATCAGACGCATGACAAGATTTGTTAGAGGATTTTGATCACTTCTTACAAGTCTTACGATTAATTGGCAGCATTCATCCTTAATGTTTCAATCATTTTCAAATTCGACGCAGCTTTTTTCTGGTTGTCACTGCTTGAAATGATATTGTTCTACTCTACTGGGATAACACTATGTTCTTTGCAAGGGCATTGAAAAGACTGATGATTCATCTGCAAGATATTCCGAACTGAAAGTGGTTAACGCCAAGATTGCAACATACTATCCTTCAAAGGACACATAATGAAACAATCCGTCAACAACAACGTTGATAAGCATACGTGATCATGGAATGTTGATAGTTATTACTCGTTTATGCTTTGGTCTCATCCGCTAAAATTATTTTATGCTCGGACTTATAAGCGACTATGATGCAACAGTAACAAACTTGCAGATATGTCATGTTTAACATGCTCCCATTGATGAACATCGGCTCTATACAACCGTCCAGGTCCACACCATATAGGTGTTATCTTCGTTAATGTCGATACCCTACATCTGACTGCTACGGAATGCAAAGCAACCAATAACTAATAAGAACATAAACGCCAACATTCCATCTCAACATCATGTCATCTCTCAATATCACTTCTCCATCTACATCCACTACTCACTCCTCCTTCGCAATACCAAACAATTTTTACAAAAAAAAGTTTCATACATATCTATTCATTTCACTTGCACTGATCGTTTCTCTACTCAACAAAACTCAATTCAGACATCAAATCTGTTCGTCTTCTTCTCTCACTAAACTACGCCTTACAAAGCACACCCCTCACCATAACTTACTCTTTCTACATTCATCTTTCAATGTATCAAATGTTCAATTCAACGTTTCATCTCATCTTTACCGCATAACACTGTCAATCACTTCTACCGTCTACGAACTGACAAAAAACATTCGTTTCTGTTGCTCAACAATTCATTGATCTATCACGTCGACAACGTGCACACCCATCTGAAGCGCACCCTCAATGAGTTCCATTATTCGGAACCTGTTACATGGAAAATATGGGGAAATTTCTCATCCGAGTCACGCAAAATAGGACATGTGTATATACTTAATTTACTAACCCCTTCCAGACAGCCTCTACAAAGTAGTGATTTTCAGTTAGTTACAGCGAATGATACTGCAGGAATATTCATAAACAAGACAGAATCCCGTTCATGTGAAACAGGATAGGCAGCTGTTGAAATCTATTACCCTTTCAGCTTTGATCGTTGATAAGTCAAGATATCAACCAAAACTGCCACAATGGAAATGATATTATGAAAGGAAGAAACCAAGCAATACTCACTCAATAAACAGATTTGGGAATACACAAGCATATCATTAACGTTTCCCTGATTCCATTACAATAACCGATAATACATATACCATGGATCAATGCTGAATACTGCTTATTCCTCTTTTAAATACCAGCTGATGAGCATGTGACATAAGTATGTAACCTATGGCTGACCAACAGTTCTTTCGAGAGCAAAATTATAATTTGATCCAGGATAAACTGGAAGATACCTGTTTAGGTGATTCCCATCCTGTTGTTTCAGTCACATCATTTTCATCCTCTTGATGATGAGACGATTGTTCATCATCCTGAACCACTGTTGAACTAGCTTCAGGAGGATTGTTGGTATCATTATTCGCATTACTATTAATGTTGTTGCTAGCATTGTTATTAGTACTCGTATTATTACCATTCGTATTACTATTACTACTTTTGGGATTACTGTTACTGGTGTTGTTGTTGCTGGCACTGTTGTCAGCTTTTGGATCTGACGATTTCTCGGACGGTAAATTAGTATTGGCGGTACTATTAGTGGTATTATTAGCAGCGCCGCAACCATTACCAGCACCACTTGTTGATACCGGTTCGACTGCACTTGAGGATGAGGCTGACGAACCCGACATCATCTGAAAACAAATCATTTCGGTCATTAACTACACTCATCCAACTTGCAATCTCTTCATTAATATGCTCGATTCAAAGA
This sequence comes from Anisakis pegreffii, assembly GCA_035041965.1. Lineage (NCBI taxonomy): Eukaryota > Metazoa > Nematoda > Chromadorea > Rhabditida > Anisakidae > Anisakis > Anisakis pegreffii. The sequence continues at coordinate 23,928 of JAPYMA010000486.1, forward strand.
CAATTCAAACGAGTTTTATTGCATAAAATCAATTTTTCATGAAATCATTACAACGTCAAACGATATGAAACTAATCGATAAGCATACAATCATATGTCTCTTTAATACTCAGAGGATGCGAATAGTTAAGATTTCGAATAACACATCACGCATCAGACAATAACGTATCAAACGAATTTCATCATCAACATTTACCACGTTTACAAGATGGATTTGTCAAATCCAGCGCGCTTATAACGCTGGATTTATAACGTTCGATTTCAGTCCTTCCACGGTCAAACGTGAACGCTGAGTGACCTTATGATTCAAGTTGATAGAGAAACAGTAAGAATGAAACATGAATGGTGTTGCTGAGGAGAGTTGCACTCAAGTAGCAGAAAACATTTCCTTTTCGGCGATATTAGGTTATCCCTATCAACATTTATGATAAATAGCCTCGAAAATGCTTTTCAAACACCCGAAATTGTCAAATCCACCCGAAATTTCGAAAAAACGAACCAAAAACAACTAACATGACTTTGCCGCTAGACGTACGTGTTTTATGCATCGTTTCAAGCCGATGATTCACGCTAAATGATATATTCGAGGTAGAATACGTTGAACTGACGAAATTTACAATCAGAAAAGATAATAATGAAACAATTCAATCCTGCAATTCCACTAAAATCCCCTACAAGTAAAATAGTAATTTTTGTGTGTTCTCATCAAATGCTTTAGTTTTCGCGAATATTCTTCTTTCACGTCTCACTTTCTTGCTCCTCGTTGTGTGGGTCGATCGACGCGCATCAGCTCGCGTCGCGTCGTTGTAAACGTCGATATTTGTCGACGGATGAGATGAACGTGACGCCCGGAGAATTATAGAAGCAGAGCCGACAAGCAGTGGTTCCGGTATGTGATGTGTGCTTTGTGACCGAGAGATAAAGTGCACAAGACACACACCGCACATACACAACTCTGTCCCACACCACTTATATACACTATTCGTTGTGTATTACTAACTCTATCGATTGATATTATACTGATGCTGGCATCATACTGGTGTTCCTATTATGAAATAATGATGATGAAATTTGTGTTCTCAATGAAAATCTCGCAAATATTTGGGAATATTTTCGAAATTTATACATCAAATAGGAAATTTATTCGTGAAAATATACCCTAGTATATACCTCAAGCAATAGAAAACCCGTAACAGAACGAAAGAAAGTGCAGCGTTCCCGTAACGAACGAACGCATAAGTGACGTGTATATGCCACGCGACAGTGGCACACACACAACATGCACCCCGGCATCCCTCCACTTCACCGCTATACCCAATAACGCCCTAATGTGCTGCACTTTAACCTCACTAATTCCAACATTGCACACAAATTAATTCCAGGTTTGAAATTCAGTACCACAATTGGGCGATAATTGCGATCTGGTGCATTCCCACCCTCCACACACACAGCTATAACGCCGCTCAGGCGCAACTCAGCCATTGCTCTAATCTGATTGGTTGATGCCATCGTGACCGCACCACATCAACTTTGCTATAAGCATTTCACCAGCGCACACACTCTCAACGCTCTTCGTAAAATACAGTATGCGTGACGAGAGGGAAAACGGTAGCCTTTTGAATTACTCAACATTGATTTCCACCTCCACAACGCTCGAAGTTGCACTGAATTACTGTGATGAGATAGCTGTAGTTCATACAAAACCAACCACTCATAATGAGAATAGTAACAATTATAATGACAATAATATCAACAACATTAATAACAACAACGGCAACAATAACAGTAATAATGACAACAAAAACAACTATAATCACCTTACTGGAAAGAAAATCCAAAAAATATAGAGCGGTCGATGAACAAAACAGCTTTAATTCGTCACTGAAAAAACTACGATTCTAAACAACAATTTATTTGCATAACTCAGTGAAACAATTCAATAAATCTCCAAAATATTAATGGTAATTAATGTCATCTGCAAAATAAAAAAGTCCCCAATATCATCTAATCGTACGCTGAATGTGCAATGGAAAAAATATATTCGTTTTGCATATTACCTCATTAAATAAAATTATCGTGAAAGCCAAATCAAGAAACTATTATATAATCATTGAACAATATTAATAATAATGACATCGATACGATGAATAGTTATATGCTATAGAGTAGTACTCGTCACAATATTGATGAAACGAATGAATCAAAAAAGTAACGGATCAATTCAGTTTCAGTATCATCCTTCCTCCACAATCTGTTCTTCATCGCATACTATCTCCATATACCTCACCGTAATATCTCTTCAAAAACTTTGGAATAATATTTAACACGAAAATGAGCTCAGCAAAAAAAAGAAATCGATCTGAATCGTGAATATTCACACTGCTAAGTGATCATCCATAATGTCTAAATATTCCTCACTGATATTTTCCAACCACCTAAAGGTGCGACCTATTGATACTTGAGTAATAAAATGTTCATGAATATATCAGTTTTAATGTAACTTAGAACCCGATACTCATAATCATTTCAATTCAATCCTAAATATCGTAACAATTAATTTGCTGAAAACAGCTATGAACGATAGGAACGAATCATTTTTGAATAGATCAAATAACAATATAAAGCAATCCAAAACAGATACAACTGCATAACAATCAATAACATCGCCTGAGATCTTATTGAGAATATGAAAATGTTACAGAGAACGCTCATCATATCAAATTTATCAGAACTTTTTTCTAATTATGCTGATATTACCATAATAACGCTGATTCCATTTTCTGAACAGGATTATATTTTCAAATAATGATTTTTAAGTTACATTCTATAAGAGTGAATTTTCAAACAAAATGCGATGATCCGGAGTAAATCACAACGGAATTGATTTGATGAGTGTCACACACAATGTTACTTCGCTCACTTACGTCATCCAGTAGCTGATACTGGGATAATTATTCACTGATAAAATGCTTTTGATAATCCATTAGAAATTTTTCACTTCTTTTTTGATCAATAAACAGTGTATATGCTCGTTTTAAATCGGCTGGTGAAACCTGAAATGTGCAAAATGATCATCGATGTTGAATAAACGAATATTATTTGAACCAAATAAGGATGAGAAATGACAACTGAAGCAAATAATATAACTTGACGACCGATGAAGTGTAATTCCTCGAAAAATGATAAGGAAGGTCGCACAATAATGTTATTAATCCATTAATAAAACATCAACATAAAGCACTGGGAGAGTAACTATAAATCTCTACGATCGCCACATCAACAATCAAAATTAAAACCTCATGATTCGATATTGTTAAAAGGAAGATATCAAGGAGTATACCTGCTCAGCTCGTCTCCTCTCACGCAGAACGTTACCAGTTGATATCAGTTGCATAGCGTATCGCAACGAGGTCTGTGCAGCAAGCTTCGTTAATATGGCCACTGCATCACGCTCTAACTTCACACTTTCTTCGGTGGCTCTTATCCATAATATATCCTCAATATCCTTCTCTGAATACGCCTTCGTTCTGACTATCAATGACCTGAATCAATTGATTTCATCAACTAAAAGAAATCATTTCGTCAAAACTATTTGCTGACCGATGGAAATAACTATAAAAATTGTATCACCACATTGTAAGTAAAAGCACGATGACAATTCATCGTACTTACAAGAACATTACACCAAAACAAAGATTAATGACAAAAATAGGATGATAATAGTGACAATCAAACGAATACCTATCAAGCAAATCAATTGGGATGCCGTGTGGACTTTTGAGATGTGTACCTCTGATCACTTCTTGACCTCGATTTGTGGCCATGACAAGGATTGGGGATAAATCAGCTTCGATAGCGCGATTCAAAAATGAAAAACATTCCAAATCCAGCATATGAGCCTCATCAATGAACAACACACCAGGCACTACTTCGGCTTTGTTCTCCTCACGCCATTCAACAACCTGCAGTATGCAGTTTATCTTATCTGCCATAACACTTCAAAACATTTCTTCCAACATCAATCAATATCAACTGAGTTAGTGCGAATATTTCCAAAGTAATGATCAATCACATTACGCTATTGTATGTGACACTTCTAGTCGCAATCAAACCGAACTAAAATTTTCACTGGATACATCACTGAGCGCTGGAAGTTTTGTTTTGTTTACAAGCGAATTCGAATTCTTTCAATGAAATATGCATTTTCGGTATAATGCACAAATAATCCAGTGCCACGGAACTGACTGACCTTTTTATTGATTTGATCTCTCACTTCATTTTTTATCTCTCCTGTATCGCCCGAGAAAAGTGCCAAAAAGCCTTGTGACCTCGAATTGATCACATCGATCTCGTGTAATGCTACCTGTAAAATATATAACATGACAATAACAGCAACATAGGAATTAATAATAAGAACATATCAAACGATAACACGATGAAACAACTGATACCACTGCGACGCGTACATGAATTAAAAGTGGAATATAATAGCCAGATCAATAACCTATCTCTTCTCCAAAATATTTCTTCCAAATCTGCTCTCATTATGATAAAAATAACTATCAAAAACTCAATTTGAGATGAATAAATCCATAAAGACCAACTATAAAATGCAATACCAAAAGAATATCGTACCGTATGAACTGTTTCTTTACGCTTTTGAATTTCACCTTCAGGACACTTGACGAATTTGACTTGTGGTCCCATTGCGTCGTAGTCGTGTTGTCTCGAAAACGAACGACCAAGTTTTGTTATCCGTCCTTAAATCAACTAACGGCATGTCAACGCCATAAACAGAATATTCACTTCTACGAACTTGCAACTGAGCAATAAAAACTGAACATTCAGTGAAGATCTGAATGAGAAAAGTTTTAAGAGAGTGAGAATAAAATTAATCATGAAAAGTGTGAATCGATAACACGAAAGCTGCTTATCGGTTACTTTTAAAATGAAATATTAGATGAAAATCCGAAATTTGTATCTGCTTTTGAAATGCGCACAAAATAAGAAATTCAGAAATGTTTCAAATAGCAAATGAATCAAATAGTTTGATGCATTAAAGAAACCAACCAGAAGCTTTATCGATTTGAATCACATCACCAGCACTGATTTTTTGCTTGATACAAGTTTCAATCATTTTCGTACCGAGATCATAAACAGTTTCCATATCAGTTGTTTTTATGGTTAAACGACCCACTTTAGCACCACCTCCAGCAGCTGGTCGATCTATTTCCATTGAAACCACTTCACCTTCAAGTACCTTAAATCATCACTCGATTATTTTTAAACTTTCAACAAACTGATTGTATACCCACTGACCAACCAATAGCAAAAACATTCTTAATTATGCATTAACTAACCTATATGTTCCTTTGTTGAATAACTGAATTAAATGCTAGAAATTAGTTGAGCATTTTATCAAAGGAATAATATAAGTATGGCGAGGAGTAATTATGAGTTAATTACAAACTGATTAGCTTTCTTACTTGCTGGCGATTAATTGGCAACACTGATAATACTGGTGATAACACTAATAATATCGGTAACGATAGTGATCACAACAAGCACAAAACAGATAAAAAACGAACTTCATTTTCCTCCTTAATGCGTACACCAATAGCCTTTCTGATGGATTGCATGAGCGCTTCGGTTTTACTTATATCAACCGAGAATATCTCAGAAGCAGAGATTGAAACGAATGGTGCATCGTCCCCGATTGACTTCGACATACCCATCGCTATCGCCGTCTTACCCGTTCCTGGTTCACCAGCGAACAATACCGCACGACCGGCGATTTTGCCATCCTTTAATTCGCTTGAATTCGCGTTTATTTGTATAAAATAACGTTTTCTGTGAATAAACATTTACTCACTGCATGCTCTGAGGTTCATTTTGTTGAGTTTACTCTTTTGATTTCAGTGTTAGGAATTCGAACAATAATTCACTTCGGATATTTATAAAAGTATCTTTATATATTCATTTGTTTACTCAGCTAATTAACGTCAATTCCGTGAATGTGTTTCTGATCACAAAAAAAACCTTAATCATGCGAACAATCAAGCCCGCAGCCCTTCTCGCTTCCATCTGCCCGACCATTCCATCAGCAATACGCGATGGATTCAATTGCTCATCAAGACCGAGACCACGAATATGTGAATGTACACCGATACGTTCCATTTTCAATACATCTCTTACCTCAACTCCATCTATGGTAGTCATCTTTATCCGCTTTTTTGTGCTTTGATCGTTTATTGGTTAATTATATACCTTAAATTTAACTTATGAAGGAATATGTTACTAAATAAGGCAATTAGCGATCGTTTCGACCAGTGAACCAGCGTTTGGAGCAGAGATCGTTTGGACCTCACAATTGCAAACAGTTACAGCACAGAAAAACTGACAGATGGAAAAATAACATCTGACAAAAAATAGAAATGAGATGAACTTTAAAACGTTACAATAAGATGTTATGAAATGCAATAAGCTAATCTCCACCGAAAGAGTCAATAAAATAGCGAAACTCCAGCGTCAAAATAACATCCGTCGCTTGATGTGCCGCAGAGCTGAATTCATTCTTTCAGATACATTGAAAAAACTGCAGCAGTATAAATATGAGCAATTTAAAATAACACTTATTTTTCTACTGACGAACAAATCATTTAAAAACTCTCGTTTCGCTGAATAAACCGGCAGTGTGCGCATTCTTCGAAAAATCGCTCGTCGCAAATCACAGGTTCGTTCAAGTGCGCAGAGATGGTATACAAACAATTCGCCAAATACGAACGCAGTGACAGTTTGCCAAGCGACGGAAGTGGAATTTTCATTTGCTATATGTTCAGAAATGTGAATTTCTTACCTATTCAGCGGCAATAAATCCGGGCAATTCATATATCATTTTGTAGCGCAGGTCCAGGAGAATAAAATTATTTGATAGATTTGCCAGTAATCGATATACGTTCGAGATTTTCGATTTCGTGTTAAGTGTAAAAATGCAACAGATAATTTGAATTGGTACCCACGCGACAAGAAAAATTTATAACATGACATACACCATGTTATAGCCGAGATTAAGTACAACAGAAATCTTATATAATTTTGTCGCCAAAGTTAGGAGAGTTACGACGCTCGGCGTGAGCAATGGTGATGTTCAGTGGTTACAATTGGCATGCATAGTGAAGAAATTGAAATTCTCTCTATTGCGAATACAAAAAGTAGACGGAATGTTGTACACCATGTTGTAGCCGAGATTGAGTACTACAGAAATCTTTTTCAAATTTTGTCGCCAATCGTTAAGTTAGGAGAGTTATGACGCTCGGCGTGAGCAATGGTGATGTGCACTAATACTCTCACTGACTATAACCGACTGAAATTCTTCTGAAAATGTAACACAGATAAAGCGCGAGATTTCTGAAGCTTTGTTTTGATAATAACCACCTCATTATTAATAATAACAGTGTACACTTTTTAAAATAATAAAAATATAAAATCGAATTCACAATAACAATGATAAAATCAAAAAATCTCTTCATGAAACACGAAATAAGAAGAGAAAATAAACAATGCAAAGGCAACATGAAACGGAAATGATAAACTGGGATAATTACGAGCACTGTTCATTTCAACAATAATATTCTTTCACAAATGAACAGAAAGGGAAACTACCACTTGAACGATTTGCGACGAGCGATTTTCCAAAGAATGAACACAAAATCGCAGATTCCATTGCCGAAGAATTGCCCGATCATCCATTAATAACAATAATATTCATTCGCACGATAAGCATCAAAAACGTATGAAAGTAGTGTGGTGTGCAGATCGGGGATTTCGGGGACCTCGTCTCTGACTTTTCCGAACAAACTATAGTTTTGGGGTCCCCGACTAGAACATTTCGTCTCCGTTTTTTTTTCGGTCCCTGCAATACTGGTAGTCAGGAAATTTCAGTGACTCCGTCCCCGAATCCCCGTCCTCGACATTTTTTAGCCGACCGCATTTTCGGGGTCCCCGACTGCAGAATTTCGTCCCGATTTTCCCCGACTTTTTTGCGTCCCAACACCACACTGTAAAAAAAGGACATAATTATTAGTGACATAAAAGGACATAATTACTACTGTAAACATTGCACCTTTCGAATCCTTTTCGAATTCCCAAAATATCCAATAAAAGCATCAGATCAAAAGATAAATGTATGAGAAAAGCAACATCTTTGTTGCATATTTGTTGCATTCTCTTTGTTGCATGTTTATGAAAAGATGCATTCCAAGCAAAAATGCATGCCTACAGTCAAAACAAAGGCATTATCTAAAAGCTAAAAGCATCAGTAGATGACCTTATCTACGAATACCATCTTGCAGGGGCATGAGAAAGACGAGGCAATGGATGTGCTTAAAAGCAATGGGAAGATCGAAGAAAGTAGAGAGACGAATTATTGTACTGATCGTAGTAAAGTCAGTTTCGGCCGCGCCTCGCTGGATTCGTGTGAAATTGCGATAATTATTATTGAAATAATACTTGAATTCATCTACGTGCCAAGAATTGGCCCATATCCTTGGATTGTTTGTGAATAGTTATATTATTGGAATAATATTCGAATTAATCTACGTGCCAAGAATTGGCCCATATCCTTGGGTTGTTTGTGAATAGTTATTGTTAATTAATCGAGTATATTGGTAGAGAATTATATAATTGCCACTACTTGGCACCTTCCTTGGCGAATTGAACTATTATTGAAATTTATATTCAAACCCTCGTTTATCGTCTCCTCATCATTCGAATTGTAATTGACTAATTAATAATCTTCAATAAACTATATTCTTAGACCACTGCACTACACGATCCACCAATATTACTTGAATATTAACTCTACTCTAACGACAGTTGGGGAGGAGAAGGCAAAAAGACGGGTGAAAACGATATGCAGCATAAACCAAAAGGAAATACACCATTGCACCATTTATAATAAATAACTTTGGCAATATTTGAATGCTAAAATGAAAGCCAGTAATATAAGTAAAATAGGACTGGCACACTTTTCCAGGCGATGTATTATAATGATAGCAAGGGCAAACTTATGATATTGACCACAATAAGTAACAATGAAAAATTGTGTTCAGTGACTGAGAATAAAATACAACATTTTCCGGATACAACGAATAATTGCATTTAGTTTATATTCACCGCGAGGACAAGTTCAACCAAGTTTACTTGAAAGCGTGAAAAATTCATGACAAGGGAGATCAACATGATTATTTACAACGTTATATTCCATGCAAAGGTTGGCATAGAATCTGCGCAACTCAAAGGTTTTCAGTGTATATTTTTGTACGTAATTGAGGAACGGATTTCCTGAATACAATATACGTGAATCTACGTTGGACTGATTCCTATAAATTTATGTATTTTATGTCACCATGGTGATCAGATGGTGACTATACAGGGGAAGTATATTCCGAAATGATATAAACTCAAACAATGAATAATCCTGTGAGCAGGGAGGGTAGATGTGATGTGATAGACCCAAGTATGAGATTAGTTCTGAAAATGGCATCCGTCACAATATTAAGGATGCGTTCGTTAAATTGAGTGTGTTGCTGATCGTGACGCGTAGTTCTCTAATGTAGGTGACTGCGTTAATAGTAAAACCATTTATGGTTGATATGACGTTAGGATTGTTGTCACTGACATGCATGAGATTGGCTTTGTTTGTTGCTAGAGGTGAATTAGATTGGTGTGACCATGATGACCGAAGCGATGAAAGACGAAAGCTCATGTGGTGGATTCCATTTCTGGTCAGTTTCAGAAGCAGATTTCAGCCTCTAGTCAGGCTGAGTTTACATCCGCTTTACGTGTGAGTTTGAACAAGAGTTCACCTCGATCTGTGCTCTGATCAAAAGTATTTATAAGACATGCTTATTACGAAGTGCAGGTTCGGAAATCATATGAGACTTTTGAGACTGTTGAAGAAAGGGTTAAGCAGCGCTCTAGAGTGAAAGATTTTTAGCAAGCATGTGACTGAGTGCGATCATCGTGCATTTTGGATACAACCAACTAGGAACACAGATGTTGCTATCAAATTGGTAAATACATCATCATTTCGATATTTTATTAGGAAAAATATGCGTACCGTCTGATCGAAGGATCATGGAAATTTTTTTGAAACTCACACTGTGCCTCTTCTGATAAGTTGAAAGTTGCGCAGTAGTTTTTCAATAAATTTAGCAATACATCGGCCAACCTGACACCTTAGTTCAGATCAGTAATCCCTGTCATCAGTTCGTGTAGATAAGGAGAAGAGTCAGGTTAAAGTTTTGTGCAATTTGTCTGAAGCGGTCTCGAATAATCTTGAGAAAAAAAATCATTTTGCATTGTGACATCGGTGCATTCATCCGAACACTTTTTGGAAGAAATTAGAGCAGTTGTGATGTCACAAGTAGAGTTGGGTCGGTGGTCAGCAACTGGGGCTGGAAAGACTCTTTTCGTTGGTTGTGGAAGATCGGGTCCACCAAATCGTCCGTCCATCGCTAGCAACAGACCATATGCGCATTTTGCCGTTGTTAAGTGACAGTTATTGCAATGCGCCTTGACCACCTTCATGCTCTAAAACACTAGGACGCTCCATTTCCTTTCGATAGTCTGGCAAGGCAATATTACCCTTGCCCTACGATATTACCTTTACTGCTTTCGCGCCTAATGTCAGAAGTAAACTGAAAACCAATCTGGAAATTCAAACTGATGTTAATTCAAAATAACCTTTGCTCAGGCCTTGATGACATAAAGATACTCACATCAGAAAATAGGAGAAAGAAAAGTGTTGTCATGAGCGAACCGGGTTCAAATACCTAAGTGAAAAAAACATCATCACAATGGTGTGTGTTCCTTCATAACTAGGGTTTGCATGCATCCCGGGATCTCGGCAAAATTTTTGGTTCTTGGATCGTTTTACTGGTTTTCCTCTGAACTTTCGCTAAAAATAATGGATATCAGAGAGAGGAGTATTGGAGGTCACTTTCGGTGTTAGAGAGGAAGGAATTGCGGTTTTTCATATAGCCAAGATTGACGTCAACAGAAGCACAATTGCCATAAACACTTCCACTAAAAGGCTTTCATTTTAACGCGTTCACGTCCGTAAACTTGTAAAGATCAGCAAATTTAGAACGGATACGGCTCTTTTTCAACTTCTGAACCTTCGAGCCTTCATTCAACCGGAACGTATTCGAACCGCATTCTGCTTTCGATAGTGCCGTTTTCAATTCACATGAAAACGTTGTCAATGAATGAACTGAATGTCACAACATAAAACATTTGGAAACTGAAAACACGAAAAACGTGATCAAAATGAAAAGAATTATTAATGCAAATATTGTTTCATTCAAAAGATCAGTTATATCATAACGAGATCTTTTGTGCACAACTTTTGGAATGTGTCATAACGAATCTGTGTTAAATGAATGTCGTCGAGGTCGATTTGCACACCTGCACGGGGATGTTAATGAAAATGGTTGCTGTGCGAAAATGTACGATAGTCTTAGAAGATTATTCCGTAAGGTGCGAGATGATCTGTGGAACCATCGCAAGTCAAACGATATACGCAAGCATTGCTGCCGTCGTCGTCAACAATATTTGGACGAGACGGGGATGAGTTGCGATTCTTTAGGCATTGAACACAAGCTTTTTTCAAGCGTGCCGACCGCACACTTGACGAACGCTTTACCTCTGCTCTAACCAAATCGTAATAAAAGTGCTCGCAGCACTATATGAACGCTGAAAAATCGACTTAACATGCACCGAAGAGTGCAACGTGCAAGAAAAAGCAAAATTTGTAAGAGAAAAGCAAAATTTCTTTACTACAACATTCATCACGTATTCCAATCATTTGAGTTTATCTTTTACGTTTCGAAATTCGCGTGCAGTATGGAGTACATCTTCTCAAATTAGTTCCATGTTGAGTGCCTTTCGATAATTGTAGTATACATTTGATCAGTTTGCAGTGAATTTAAGAAATTTATTTCCTTTTCAACAAGGTGAACCCTTTTGCACAATGCAACAATAAAATTAAAATTCAGATTGAATATGTATCAGTTGTAACAAAAATTTTCCAATGTTCATACAGTGGAAGTTTGGTTTATGGAGCTTTCGTTTATGACCATCTTTGATCGAAGTTAGGGAAATCATTCGTTATCCTTTTAAACAAACAATACCATTTTGATTGTTTCTTTGCTACAACATTCATCACGTATGTCGAAGCAATGTTTCCTGATTTTCGTTACCAAAATGGTGCTGTTCAAATGTGCTGGAAGGAGAGTGTGTTCGTGAAAGGGTATTTGAGGCGAATTTGAAAAGGAACTGCTTAACAACAAGGTTTTCACCAGAAGGATTTCGCTGAAATAACAAACTAGCAAAGCACAGCCAGGCTCTAGTGTTGAAATTTTCGCAGATATTGAAGCAGTTTCGCGAAACACTGTTTCCCGAATTACTGAAGGAGGCAACTCTGATCCCAATCCTATTCTCGACTTATTGGACAGCACTATGATTTATTTTCAAATATAAAATGAATTCTAGAAATAGTCTATCAATGAGACTGTTTATATCCTCTATTAACTCTTAAAATTTATATTCAAAAAAGTTGAGTCAGCTGAAAAGAGTGATTCCATTTTCCATTGATTAAAATTATTGGAACGAAAATGTGTTCTTAGATCGATCTCGTAGTGTATAAGCTTGTTATTCACGAATTTTCTAACAAGACATGCTTATGTGTGCTTAACATGGAAACTTAAAGTTTTTGTGGTAGTCTGACTAAGGAATAGTGGTGGCATCTGAGCGAAATTTCCTGTTGATCTAAAGCCGACCGACTTGACGTGTTGTCATTTCGACAGTCGGAATCCGATGAACCGTCGGAACGGTTCGGTCGGTACCCGATCGATTTGGCATTTTGAAGTTGCGACAGTCGGAATTCCGACCGATCTTCCAAAGTGTTCGGTCGGAATCCGACTATTGGAATTCCGACTGAAATTGTTGGATTTTTCCAACCGATCGTCAGTCGGATGCCGTCACTACTAAAGATCAGTGCTGAAGATTTACGGCGAAACTCTCGATTCCAATCATCTTCTGAAATCTGTGATTACCTATACAAACACATTCAATGTTTATAAAATATAGGGATGGTCGCCGACTTTAGGCTGTGTGGAAAGAAGGTTGTCAAGAAAAGGGTAATAGATTACTGGTGGTAACGTAGAGGCATGAGTCGTGATTAGTGAATAAATCAATAAATGGATGGGTGCAAAAACAAAAAGAAACAAAAAATATTTCACATGCACATTTTAGTGATGTTGCAGTTGCAAAAGGATCTTTGCATTTTCAAACTACGCAAAGAATTTATCCATGAGTTCGTTAAATGAATGATTTACAATGTATCGTAAAGAGTTGCTTCGTTCCTTTGTCCACTCCTGCAATCCAATTCAAAACAATCTTTATGACACAATGAATGAAGGTAAATACGAATAATAATTATTATTCTACATCATCTACCTCATATCTTAATCCACACCACGCTAATCCTCGACTATCCTCATATCGTTACCCACCTGGTTCGTCACAAATCGTGTCCGTTCCACTAGTTCAAGATCCTTGGCCAACCAGTATTTTAAGTGATGATGACGTCCTAACGCTAGAACGTCTTATGGTGTCACGGTATCATTTGCGTATTGTTTAGGGAATTCTATTCATTATTGTTTTATTCTATCATTTTACTAAATCTTGTTTTATTCATAATTCAGAAATGCGCATCGCAACGCACACTCATTCATACATAAATACGAATGTACATTTGTAGTTGAATGTAAATATCAGAGTATCGATTTAATTTGTCGGTTTTTACAGTTATCTGTACTGTTTGAATGGTTCATTCTTTGCTTGTCTTGTTTTGAAACATGTGAAAAAACTTCTTATTATGCATATGGTGGAGGTGATAGAAAGACTGATATATCAGATAATGAATTCATGGCATGGCTTCATATTAGTCATACTGGCTAGTGTTCATATAGATCAATGAAGATCTACGAACAATGGATATTGACTATACAGCAATTGTCCTTGATGACATATTCTTTCTTTGTTTAAAGATCTGAATATTAATCCGCATCAAGTATTTCGACTTTTCGAACACTGTTGATGGGATATTCATTTCATTGAAGAAATTAAACACGATCTCGAATGCACTGAATAATTAAATAACCATTTAAAGGGTCTATCAGAAGTGTATTAACACCTGGTAATAAACCGCTTCAAAAATTTTGTAAATTCAGATAATGCCGAATACCTTGCGCGAGTACCATCGAATACAGAAAAGATACATTGTAGATATCATTTTTTTACTGGTTTTGATTGCATAATGCATGAAATGACTAAGAGGGAGTGTTTATGAACTTGGCATGTATCACCGATCATACCCGTTGAGGTTTTCTTCAATGAACAGGATGTAACGGCAGGAAAAAGGACAAATTCGAACAATGAAAACAATAGAATTGCAAGTGATCATATAGAACCTGTCAATACGATTACAAATGTTCAGAATGCTTCATTCATCCGAATTTCGAGAATTGTAGTAATCCATTTGAAGAGGTCATGCATGACAAGTTTGACCTTCATTTTCTTGTTTCTAAATGCACAAGGATAGCCTTGAGACGATTCCTTTCACAAATCACTATTTGAAGCTATTAGAAGCTAAAGAATAATCAGTTCCTCGTGTGACGGTATGGATGAGTTCTGTGGGTGCAGAATTCATGACACAGGTACTGCCATGGACGATGACGAATTCGAGGAATGGTTTGCACCCGATATAATGTGGGGCTAAAACAATACAACTCAAACCCAACTGCCCTCTTCAGAGCCACCAAAATCATAAACCAATCCCTATCCCATAGTTTTCACAACAATGTCATTCACTATTATCGAAGATCAATTTCAGTGATTTGAATATATGTGGCTAAGTGATGCATTCATCATCGGAGATGTGACATTTGAGCACTCCGGCAGATAAAGCTAAAAGAGTGCCAACGTATTATTTGTTATCTGAACGCGTTCAGTCTTTAAAACCTTCAATTTTTTATGTGAAATTCCAACCGCTCTTGTCTTGTTTCTTACGTTAGAAAATAATGACCGTACACAAAAATGATAGCTCAGACGTGATCGTACACACTTATCGATACGGAGTAGACTGTACATATTTTGACAATTTCAAATGTCTCGATTAAAGTGTTCACTTGAATCAAACTGAATAACGACAAAGAAAAACCGTAGCAATCTTCAAAATTATCGATTCATGTGAATTCCATCATTAAACTGCGCAGCATCACCACTATTCATGAATAATATCAATTCTATAGTGATCGTGATAATTGTTAATATATCGATCTGCAATTGTCGAGAAAATTTTTGTGTAATCTGCATATCAGTCATAAATTTAACAACATCAGTAGAACTGATGGCTACCACTAGTCTGCAAAACAACTCACATTCAACACTATATCCAAACACCCATTTCTCTATGAGCAGGTTGTTTATCGAAATAAGCCAAATGGTTTTATGCTGAAGGATCGAGCGGGCACTTACAAGTACCGTTGACACTGTATCAAAAAGTTTCAGTCGGAATACTGTTCAATCGAATTATTTCTATTATTCAAAATATATTATTTAAGAATTTCAACCGTCGTTATTTATTATTGAACCAGAACGATTTACAATGAATTATACACAAATTTTCGTTACGGATTCGTTAAATGGAGAATGAGCGGATAGTTACGAATATTCGGTGGTGTTACTATTCAGTTGTGTTTAATCTTGCAACGTTTTTATAACAAATATCCCGAGTCGATTGGCAGTAAAGTTGATAACATGCCGATTGGGAGGTTGTTAATCAGATACAATTTTTATTTCTTATTGACAGTCCTCCCTCGATCAATCCGACAGTATTTTCGGTCTTATTTCGAGCCTCTTACCACATAAATGACTGAGTCGAATTTCAGTATTTGTTAAGGTGAAAAAATTCACATTCATAATCTTCACCTGTACATCATCCTTTATAATTACACAATCATGGAAACAAAAGAACAGAGGAAAAGCAACAAAAAACAGGTAAACAAACGAATTTACAGAAGAAGCAAAAAACAAAAATAAAGATCATGAGAAACAGATAGCACATTGAGATCTGTTAAGGAGGATTAACAGAAAAACAAGTAAATCAGCAACCATTATAATATTGATAACAATAATGATAGCCAAGTACGAAACTTGCCCACTTAAAATTACACCAGTTATACAATCACAATCAATTGAGGCCATGAATTATTCACGATAGAAGAACTGTAGTTTTTGTAATTAGAATTTTGAATAAGAAGTTTCAAGTGCCGTATAACTTCAATGCAAGACGACTCTGCATTCTTTGGTATAATCAGTTTCATATTTCAAGTTCAAATAGCAAGTACCATATGTAGGTGAATGAATAAAGGATTGTGATTTTGAGTCACACCGTACCGATTCTCTATCAACAAGTCAATTGATCACGAATATGAACTCAATCGACCAAGATGGCAATTCTTCGGTGACATATATTAAAAAAACTGTACTTTTTGTTATATATATATATATATATATATATATATATATATATATATATATATATATATATATATATATATATATATATATATATATATATATATATCATAACAATGGACAGATGTTACATTACGAACAATCACTTATGAAATATATATCTTAAGGACAACCCTCAAATTTATTAAGAAGTGCTCGAATCGTACCAGTAATCTCATGAAATTATAAAATTTAATAATCAGTAACAAAACATTCAATCAAATTAGATAAAACGTGGCATTCATATACGTTTCTATTGCCTACGATATCCAAACTTAAACCACAGAAAATGAGTGACTGATTAAATGCTTTATAAAATTGCTCAGAATGGTAACAACACAAACTGGAATAGCTTTCAATGAACTGCACACGAGAAATGCTTCTGATCATTGTTTAATATGATATATGTATAATTATGATATAGAATTATAATGGCAGACATTTTTTGTTGTCAAAAAGATTATACTTCCCCAAAAAAAGCACTTTTTGCAGATAACAATTTCTAAGTTGCAGATAGCAATAAACTGTCGAACACGCATGATCTGCATGTAGATCATGCGTCTTCGACAGAGAATGACTCTTTTTCAGTAGTTACATGCTGACGATGACATACCATGAATACTGGTGTAGGAATCATAGCGTGCTTCTTCAAACTTATCGAAGTGAAATTATTGATTCTTCTGCATATTATATTACTATTCCGCATGAGCCAATAAAAAGATTCTTTTTTGAAACGATGCATCACCATCAGATTAACGATTTGAACTTAACCTTTTCTTCAAATATATAGAACACGGAGGAAGACTGAATGTACGCATATGACAGTTATACAGTAAGTCTCTATGCCAAATACGACAATCCATCCCTTAGATCAAATGTACCCTTACCATTCACGTTGGAAATCGATCTTTAAGTTCAGCAGCAAGGTCAAGTTGGGTGACTACTCATTAGCAATGTGATATCCTTGCGTGACTTATTTGCGCTAAGATCGCCTTGCGGCAAAAGTTATCATCCAGAGTAAAAGTGATCCAAATCGTGCTTATGAAAGATTGAGCCGTTGGAAGAATAAAGGAAATAAGCAAGAAGAAAGAAACATCGAATCCTGATCTGCATCGAAGTTCTAATCATCAAGAAATTATAACAGATACTGTGAATGAATTACGGAGATTCCTACGTATCGATATTGTCTGTTTCGGCCGAAACCTTATAAAATTAAACCAAACGACAAAGTTGTAG
Organism: Anisakis pegreffii; assembly: GCA_035041965.1. Classification (NCBI taxonomy): domain Eukaryota; kingdom Metazoa; phylum Nematoda; class Chromadorea; order Rhabditida; family Anisakidae; genus Anisakis; species Anisakis pegreffii. The sequence continues at coordinate 41,807 of JAPYMA010000486.1, forward strand.
GACAAGAAGGAGTTACTTGAAATTAGACTTGTTTACATATCATACAATGAACTTTTAATGAATGTCACGAATAATAACTACCTCCTTCAGAGAAAAAGTAATTCCTACCAGGAAAAGCAATTTCATTGCATTTTTCAGTCACAGCGTGATATGCAATAGTGTCTTATGTTGATTCATTTACCTGATAATTACAAATACGCTATATGCAAGGAACTATCAAAAGTTTCAAAAAAAGTGTTACCTGCAAAAAATGCAATCTTTTTAACGATAAAAAACACGAGCCAATTATAACTGTTATCACGAACGAAACAACAATCAAGACATATAGCACATTCAAATGAAAAATCAACGAAGAGGCACTTGACCCGCAGAGTTGAGCATATCATGCGATTACCCATACACGATTAAAGAATGTAACAGAATGAAATTTACGATATGAGGTTGAGACTATTATTTTATGAGGTGACTTTCATCTATCACATGGACTTGTTTCGACTCCATTTCATCCAAATATCCACAATCTTTGATTTAATTCAACTGTTTTCTTCCGAGTGGAACTTGTTTCTTCAGTTTATTTTATTCAAAAAACCACTTCCGTTTTAGATAAACTAATAAAATTATCAAAATCTCAAAAACTGAATCTCTTTTATCGTCGATAATTTCACTAACTTACAGTCCATGTGATAAAGTGAACTCTTGATATTCATCGGTTACACCAAACTGCACCTAAATATGCACAGACGTTTTGTTCGCGCAGTAGTATAATTCTGAAAAGATCAATTAAACAGCTTTGTTTCTGGAAAACATTTGGTGATAAAAATATACTGCATCAGTGATTTATTATTCGTGAACTTGAGAAATACTTGCAAGATGATGGAACCAATGAATATAGGAGCTGACGATAAGTTCAGGTAGAATTATTACAAGAAGAAAATGACGTGACGAGTACATTATTAATAGTCTCAACTAAATCGTTGCGTTTAAACCTCTTTGCTTCTCTCATTGAATACTCAACGCATTTCATACAATCCCATACGCACAATCCATCTATTTGTTTTGTTATTTCTGATATCGTTTCTTTTACTGAAAATACATTCAATTTCTGAACTGCATTAGGCAATTACTGAAATAATTACATTTCAAATTCAATACAAACTGATTACAGTTTGATCATTATGTTCAACTAATGCTGCTCAATGACATTCACAAACTTCGCTCGAATACATTCTGATCCCATTCAGAATGTGAAATAATTTCTACCAAACTTATGCACATGCTCAGATATTCAATTAAAAAAGTGAATAAATAAGAATCGAAGCCAACCATTCAATCGCCTCCTCACCAACGAGCCAAGATTACGTTTCCTCACGCTCAACGAATTACAGTCCAACCTACTGATACTATCCAAATCGTTTTGTTTACTTCTCAACTTCTTCAAAGGCGGTGCCAACTCCGATGATATCACTCGATCCGATGGCCTTTTCTCACTCGCATGTCCATTTAACAACGGTATCTTCGACGACACTTCTCTACCGCTTCGTTCACATACTGATTCTAATTCATCGTTCACTGCTGAAACACACATTTGCCCTAGTCTAAATACTCATTGGTCTATAAATAAATAATTGATTGCACAAAATAACAATATTAAAAATAGTATCAACAAACATGATGAAGAAGCAACAGAGCTGAGATCGTCATAAAGTGAGGAAACTGAGTCGAGATCACTGCTGGATGTTACCGTTGAACACGCCGAACTGGTACTGCTCATCGATCCTTCGCGTCTCTTCATTCTATTCAAAAAACATTTTCATACATATTTCTCCGAATAAAGCAAACAATCAACACGCCATCACTAATTGATATTCCTGCTAAACAAATTCACGTTCAACGGAAACTTTTGCGAATGAACGAAAACTATGCGAAGGTACTCGTGATATTACTGATCAGTCAGGATATTGAATTCGAAACATACCTCCACAATGAAAGTGCATTTCGTGCCAACGGCCCTGGTTTGCGTCTAGGTGGACGACTGCTGCTTTGAGAGGTGACACTAGAAGAGTTCGAGCGTTTCTTGTGAGTATCGCCTTTACTTGCAACTCCCAGTATATTACCTTCACCGACCTCATCCACCGCGATACTCTTCTGAAATTTTTCATTTCATTTTAAAACGATACAAACCTTTACTACATTTTTTTTCAAAACGTAATCAATAAGCATCAAAAGACACAAACCTTGTCAACCTTAAAAGGATTACCAAACGCGAGTGGTCGAAACGTTTGCGGCTCAACATCTCTTGGCGGTGCACGTCCAATCGCTTCTAAACCTTTCAAATACTCTTGATATTCACCCATTTCACGTACCGGCAGATTGTGCAAATCTTCTGAAATTAATTTCACATATCATAACGAACAAGTGAAGAAAGCGACTCTCGTCGATAGGTAAAGAAATCGCTCGAGTGCAACGCACCTGCATGATGCAGTTTGATATTTGTTCCTGGCTTCCCACCGATGAGTGCCGAAACGTTCGTATCACGCAAATGTAAACCCAAATTGATGCGCATCTTCTCGACTTGATCGATCAGTTGCGATCGCTTTATTTCGAATGGATTACGAAACTTTATTGATGGTATTGATCGCGTTTTTGATTCACTGATTTGTATCTGAAAACGACATCATTCATGAACTTATTAACGTATATCAAATACGTAAAGTAATATTTACCATTTATTTTTATCTTTTTTAACATTTTTATTAATAACGAATTCATTTCAACCAATACAACATAGGTACACTGCTGGATTTTTTAAACAAGTTTTAAAAAGTAGGAAATCAGTGAAAGCAAATAATATTTGGATTCTTTTTTAGGGGGCAATATAAGACAACGAGCTAAACAATAAGTTTGTTTGCGATCAATGCTGAAAATGACCTGGTATCCAGAAAATACTTCAGCAGCAGATGCTCGTGCTATTGGTCTTTTTGAAAGGGAAGCTGATGCGTCGGTTGTACCTCGTGGTGTGGGGCGTTGTGGCACACTTGTCTGTTCAATCAGTAAAATTAATTTTTTACGACAACACTATGCTTTGATAAAGGAAAAATGATTAAAACAATCTTTTCTATAACATTTCGATGATTTCGCTTACTCGACATCATCATGGTATGCCTATTCAACCATCCTAAACCACGCAAATATTCGGTCTAGTTATGTTTATGGTTATTACTATTTCCGAATATATTATGACTGTCCACAATAAGAAAGTTCTTATGCAAAATCAATAACAAAGTAACTTTATACAACAGAATGATGCGTTGTACTCAGAAATGATTCAGTAAAAACACACCATATTACTAGGCAGGTTTGCAGGTTGCTGCAGTGCACTTGCAACGGTCGTACAGTTCGATTCGAATTCCTCACGAGCTGTGTGCTTCATTTTGGTTATATAGGAGAGTACATTATAGGAGTATTGTGACGAGTGATCCGATTCCAACGTTGAAGTTGTCACGTTGAAACGTTGGAATGCCTTTTTCAACGGCTTAACATATTAGCACTATTATTAGACATAACACAACACATAAGTACAATCATAAAAATAATCAGCCAGCATCGAATACCAGCTCGATGCATACGTTCAGATTGAACACAACAAACCAGTGACAAGCACAACAACAACTTACCGCCAAGTAATAACAAGGCGCAGACGCAATGTACTTTTCCAGTCGCAATTTCCACGCTTGATTCGTTCTCAAACGCGGATCCTGTTTGATTTCTTCGACGAGTGGTAATAAAATCGGATAATTGTATGGCATTAAGAATAGATTTACTGATTGTAAATTGGTTGCGGCTTTCAAATACCCGAATGGTGCCGCATTAGTACCCGGCTGACTCGAATTCGCCACGAATACCTTAATATAATTCCGCATACGATAGGTTACCTGATATTAATTCAAAACTATTGAATATGGCTCAATTAATAACAATGAATTACTCCATTTTATAACGTCCATACAAAACTGAGGTACTCTCAACGAAATATCACTTAATAACGATGTTATCTTACATCATTTACACACTCAACTATTCATCACTGTTGAATCAGAAAATGGAAACAGAATGTTTTTGTGAAATTGAATTCATCACAAATTGAGTATAAATTTACGAAAACTCTTCAAGTGTTCACTGAATGAAAATGGCAATTCATAAACAAAAAGTGATTGAAAATGAACGAACAATTAAATAAAAACACATTTTCAAGCACAAATAAGTAACGATATCAAAGCCAATACTAAACCAATGCAATTCAGTAACGTAACCCTACCTGCCAACAGACGTTCGGCTGCTTTCGTTCCAAAATGAACTGGGTTAACGGCGATGGTTCGAGTTCGTATTTATCGAAAGGAAATTCTTGACATACCAACGGATCGCAATCATCACATCGAAACATTATTGTTGGATGCGCTTTTCTCGGTGGTAACGACATCCTGTGCATTTGCATAATCGTTATTGAAATTTTGTCGAAGGATTTCAAAACGAGAACAAAAACATTTTCAAAACGAAAACACATTCGAATTTCGATAACTTTTGCATATAGCATCATTTCCGAATTCATTCTATGGATCGTCAACAGTAACATTTTTTATAAACTCATCAAGAATAATTCAAATGAATAGGATTTGATTAATCGTAGTTGAAATGAATAAATTACATGTTTTTATCGGGCCAGAATACTTCTGGAATAGGCCAATTGCCCAAATACGAACGACTGGAGACTCTGGATGAGATGGTTGTCAATACGTTACGCCATCCACCATCATCAGCCACACTCTTCTTACTCATACCTTCAACTTCACCATTTCGTTTCGCAACGCCATTCTCTACTGCACCATTGATACGCTCTTTAAATGTTCATTTCAACTGCAGTCATTTTTATTTCATACTAATATATTATGTTACGATAACGGCTCATTGAGTATTTGCGTTACTGTTTCAGTATTATCCATACTCATTCTCAATACAATTCAAAATCAACAATTGAAGAAAACTTTTGAGATGAAACACAACGATATCTCAAATTTCGAACACAAAAAATAAGAATAACAAAAAATCAAAAAAAGATCAAAAATACGCCTATTTCGACACTAAAAATAGACGCACAAAGAAATATTCGAATATTACAACAGTGATAACACAACTAAAAATAAAAATGCTGGAGTGATACACAATCAAAACGATACGAAACATGCAAAATACCTGATATGGGCGGTGCAGGGTCAGCGCCAACTTGCTGGAAATGAACCAATGCGCCATGCTGTTGCATTTTTTGAACGATCGTATCCACACACACCCCCAACATCTTATGTGATGTGATACAGAACGAACGACCTCAAATGCAAATTGCCCGTTATTACTATCATATTTATTATCAGTTATATTTTTGAGCATAAAAATACTTCTAAAATTTCTTCCAAACAATTTTGTTGCCCTCCATTTAGCGCAGAAACAAACAAGAAAAGTTATATTCTGTTATGGCAACCAAACACACAGAAAGGCCAGACCCAGTTACTGCCAGTTTGCGTATAGTACTTTCTTTTGCAGTATAATAATTTCGATAAAGGTTCTCAGTGGAACTGTCTCAAATAGTGATATTCAAATATTCCCCTCAAAATCACCAGCTTGCGCCTTATTGAAGGATTATCGCAACCAATAGTGAAAAATTACCGCCAGTAGCAGCACACATCGCATCGATCGGACTATTATCGAACGGTATATTCATACCGCTAACAATTTTGGCATTACTCGGCAACGAACCACTCAGACGCAACACAATCGCATATAAACGCTGATCCCATCGAAACGGTTCTTCTGTTAATTCATTCCCAATTGCTGTTGGCTTCGCAATTGATATCTTCAATTACCAAGTGGTTATTTTCAGTTGAGGTAGTGCTTCGAATATATTTATCGATCAATTAACAATGTAAAGAAACTATTGTAAGGATGATAACCACACCTCATTGACAACACCCGACGTCGGACATGTTAAAGAGGCACCATCGGTTATACTGATGATTATTACTGGCTCTATGTAGAACGGAACTCGTCCATAACCGTAATTGTCGATGCCAGTTTGCATTCGGTTAACATTCACAAAGCTTCAATTTTCATTCATTCATTATTTGATTCAGTTGAATACTGATTAAATTCGTTACGATTGCAACGAAAATTAACGCACAATTTCCAAACACATACTGAAGACAATAAATTCGAAGAATGTTTGATTTAGATTTGGCACCGGAAAACGACCTGAAAAAACTCAATGGAAATATTGACGAACCGAAACGCCGATCCTAACGCAGCACCGAATGTGGTTGTTCCTTTAGGTTTCAGAGATTTCAATTCCTTTTGAAATATGGCTTGACCTTCACGCCAACCAGACTGCAATTCAAATATTCACACTTTAGTCACCACCACTGAATTATTGTTGTTCATGATGAGCAAAAACTTTTGCTTCGACGCTTTCCCACTGAATCTGACAGCAGAGTAAAACCCAAACACATTCTCGAAGCAGCCTTTTCAAATGAAAACACAACGATTCCACCATTTACCGTCATAAGCACCGTAATTTTGAGGCTCATTTCGGCGGTTTTTAGATGATAATTATGAATCGCACACATTTTGCAAGTGCCTCATACCGGCGTTACAACGATTATGTAGTTTGCCATTCAGCAACGAAGGAATTTCTGGAACAGGAATTCGAGACTGGGTTTTGCACGAGGAATACGAATAAAAACGGAAACATGACAACAACTTAAGCGAGGAGGTATCGATGGAGAACATTCTCCTCTTTGTAATGTGAAAGCAGTGACATTCAGAGCTGTGCAAGTTTAACCCGTTCCGCATACGAACAAAAACTTCGATGAAGTATCTGTCGTAAACGCGCTAATTAGGAACAGAATTAAATTTCAGTATCAGTAATGCTAAATTCTGACATCTGTGCCAATCGATAGTTGAAATAATTGATTAGACCGTACAATATCAACGACTGATTTTTTAAATTCCAAACTCTGTCATGTTTAATGAGAACACATCACATCGTGGCAGTCTGCCATTGTAGAAAATATATTCCGTGAAAAAAAAGCACTGCTGTTATGTAAACAATAGATGATTGGTTTTTGACAGAATTCAATTCATTTATGAATGAATAAAACGAAAATTATTAATTCTCGTCAAATCAATAATGCTGACCGACCGAATTTCGATCGGAATGGCGAAATTCGAATTGCTGAAAATTCGATTCGGTCGAATTCCGACCGAATTCTAACCTTGTAACGTTGTATAAGGTTAAAATAATAATGAAGTTATAACGTTATATTCCAGAACATCATCTTTATAATATTAATGTTACAATGTATTGCAAACATTGCTCTTGTGCCCTTTTGTTTCGAGTATTCGAATTCTAAAGTATTTATTTCGCTTGCTGATTCAGAGAAGGAAATCATTGGAATCAAAAAAAAAATTGTTTTTGAAGAATATTTTCTAATTTTTTCTTCCGCAATGAAGCGATAATACTTCATTTGATATGCAACTAATATTCACGATATTTGCTATGAATGAAATGCTGAGATGATCAACTAAAAGAGCGTTGATTAAGTTACGATAACGTTGCGCACCTGACTGTTAATTCTGCATATAGTGCTACGAATGTATATTTAATCGTGCAATAGTCAAAACGTTTTCTTTAATATGGACATATACTACGTATGAACCTCAGATGACCACATCTTGAGTCCTAACCTAAGCGCAAATCTATGCGTAGGCTCGAGCCCAAATTCGAGATAATCCGTGCCTGTTGTTCCCACATGAGCACATCACTCCTATCGCGTATTCCATAATGATCATTTTTCTAATAAAATAACAGCTCACCATCATGTGTTATCTCCATCTATTATTTATTTCCTTGCACTATCAACCTTCATTTCTACTATTTTCCTCTTATTCTCCAATTTCTCTTTTCTTTCCTGTTATATTTCCTAAACCTTTATTCTTTCGTCACATTCGTCTTACAAGTTTGTATTGTCTAATCCTTCCACACATCCAATACTCTTTATCAGTTATGCTTTCATTTTCCAGTTCACTTTAAGCTAATGGCTAAACCTTTCATACCATTTTTTCTGAACTTCAAGCAGAGAAAAACTTTTTGATTATACCATCGAAAACATAATAAATTTATAATGGGAATAAAAAATGTGATGCTAGATCGAATGAAATGTCGCAGATTAGCTGATTTCAAACAGAGTAAACAAATAGGTAATGATCTTTGGTTTGTGTTGAGTTTTTTCGTTAGATGCAATCAGGTGTACGAAGGAAATATGAATAATCACGTGTAAGGAGTAATGACCAATTTCCTGGTGCTCATTCTCTGTTCACAATCGTAGAAATACTAATTATTCAAGGAAATGAAAGCCCCCACAAAAAAACCGCAAGATTAATGTGCATAAAACAATGCGATTGTTTACAGCATAGAGTAACCCAATCGAATTTCTTTGTATAATTCAAGTAAGAATATGATTTGATTTATAATGTGATGCATCATCATAATGTGTTCATGGCATGTTTTTTCATATTTCAACAGTTCCATATGTTGACTGCACCCAAAATCAGAGCACTGATCACTTGAGCGAGCACGATAACGATCATTCAGGCAATGATTTGCGAATGAAGTAAAACATTTCATGCGACTTCGTTAAACGACGTCAGATGATTTAGCGATAATGGCAGATTATTGCTTCATGGCTCCATTTTGGATGCATGAGAGGTATTTTTAACGATAAAAATTCGACTGAAATCAAAGGCATATTGACATGAATACAAAAGTATGTTGATGATATTCACCCACCTTAACATTGCTTGGGAATTCCTCAAATGACATTAACATATAACGATCTCTTGCGTTTGCATCCCGCCCTCTTTGCTGTAAATCACTTTTTTGGTTTTGTTTCCAGCAAAAAGGTTATGGTCTGTATTTTATTCTTTAGAAAAAGACGATAATTCCTCAATTATTCGATACGTACGCACTCCGTCCTCATCAGTCAATGGAACGCAGACTGTTGGTGATACGCACAGACAAGAAGAGCGAATAGATGGAGAAATGCAGATATGATTAAAAAAAATAAAAAGCAAGCATAAAATCTAACCCTGAGAAATTGTTCAACGATAATACGTGCCGTATCAAGAAGACTTGTGCCCTGATAAGTCTTTTGGCTCATACTTGTGCTTGTATCGATCAAGAATAGTACTATGGTCATTTTACATTGGTATTAGACAGTGTTGCAGCTGAATAATCTTGCAGCGATACAGATTGGGTTTGCCGTTGAGGTTCTCGATATTTATTTATATTTCATCTACCAGTATATACCTAGATGCCGACATATTGATTAGTGCTCTATCACGATTATTTTATCTGACAATTATCGAAGATACATGAACTGGTTGAGCATACAAATCGATACTCCCAGATACGCTCATGTTATAAACTTAAGAAAATAGTTCATAAACTGGATTAACAACCGTTCTATGAAAGAAAAAAACCGCACTATTGATAAAGTAAAATGAGAAGTACGATCTTCACAAATCCAAAAACACTCAACGCGAAATTCTCTCTCAACTGATTCTCAGCACAATTCTAGGGCCATTTTATATGCGGGCGTGGCATGCTTCAACCAATCGTATTCGAAACGCGTTGCATTCTTCGATTACTAACGCAACCACATCTGCTTTTGGCAGCTTTGCTAGTGCATTTGCTCAGGTGGTCTTGCCACTATACAAGTGACACTCAACGCTTGCACTGTTCAACCTCTTTTTTGGCCAGCTTCGGAACGTAGTGCTAGTGACAGAAGTATGTAAAGCTGGTTATGCTCCTTTTTTTTCGAGATGCGAGCAGCAAAGTGTCCTCTGAGCTTGCTTTATTTCAATGTTTAAATATGGTATTCCGCTCTTAAATTTTTACGTTTCTTACTGAAATGAATCTGTATCAATTGGCTCTAATCCATACTAATTGGCATACTATTCAATTTTATACTTTTATTCACTCTATTAAATTGTTTTTATAGTATTATTGTTTTATGATGTTATCGGCTCAATGTTTAAGCACTCAAAAATAGAAACAATTTCGTTGTATAAGTCCTTAAATATATAGCCTTCATATCGAAGTTTCGAACTTCTAGGTTTGAGCATATTGATGGCCAAATTTTGATTTGTTTTCAGTTTAAATTGTTTTGATGAACTAAAGTGAAATGCTCAGAGAAAGTATTCAGATAAATCATACAGCGAAAGTCATCGGAATGATCACTTTGAAGCTCGTGATATGTTTCTGTGAAAAGTTGTCAATTAACACTCTTCTCTAGGATTTGTGCTTCTTTCTATTAAAACTTTGCATGCATCGTTGAGCTTGTAGGAATTATTCACCATCAAATTCATACGATGATTCGTTATGTAATTAACATTCAATTTTGACTGGTTGAATAGCGAATCGATGAAAGCATTCTTTGATGATCGGCTTTGCAGATTTGTGTCCATTCGAGCATTTTATGGGTAAATCTGGACCAACCGTGTGTACGACGCGTGAATGCCGTCGTTTCCGATAGGTAAATAATCACTATGACTGTAAAGTTCGCATATAAACAAATGATGTTGAAGGATATTTCGCATAAGTTGTTAAATTAGTCAAACATAATGATAGTTTAAGTAAAAAGGAAATTATTCGAGCCTCAACTTGTCCATTTTGTTGAAAAATTGAACAACCGCGATGTATTCTGTTCGCACTGAGTTGATCAACTACACTGTAATGCATTATTGCATTCAAAACATTGATGTTCCTAATAATAATAATAATAATAATAATAATAATAGTAACAATAATAATAACGATAAATGAAAGGCTCAACTAATGAGTTCATACTTTAACTGAACAAACTTTAAGAAATGTCTCGTAGAGGATACGAAATGGAGGATGAAGAAGAGTACATGAAGCCAATGCTTCCAACGGTACCCGATAAATGTGGTCCACCAGTCATCAATTTAGGACTGTTGATTGAATTTGCTGTACAACAGATACTTCACGAGCTAACAGTCCTCTCTGAACTGTAAATTATTTTCATTATTGTTTTTGTGATTATTTTTTAAGGTTATCGCTGACAGTATAAAAAGTACAAAATCGATTAGTCTCATGTGACATTTGTTCGTTTTATTCATTCCAATAATTTTATCGATGGTTCTTCGAAGGAACAAATTTACTCGCTAAATTTTGTGTTTACTTTCGGCTTCGTTGATCTCATTTTACTCTTTGCTGACATTATTTCTTGAGTAGTCCCTTTTCCTCTTATATTCGCAATTTTACTTAACTGCGTTTGGTACCTTTACTTTCCAGGAGTATTCTATTCACACTCAATTCTGTAATAAATTATACTTAAATATTTCACAGATGAAATATTTAAGAATTATGAAATATTTGTTTAACATATTCCTGTTTGATTTTTAAGTACTTGTCACCTGAATGGTTATTGTCGTGGAAATGTAATGCTAAAAATGACTTAATCATTTCAAATCCAAATGAATCTGAATTCAAATGATTACCAAATAAATAAGTACTTTCAGACTTCCAAAGAAACTGGATGCTGATCGAAAGATAAGCATTGTTCAGTTTGCGCATTCAACTCGTACATTGTTCATCAAATTATTAGCTGTTGTTAAATGGG
>JAPYMA010000487.1:0-219684 GCA_035041965.1 Anisakis pegreffii
AAACTTAATCTATGGAAAATTGTCTCAAGTTTTCGAAGGTATTATTGGTTAAAAAACTTACTACTTGCTGCTTCAGGACCATTGATTGGTGAGTTGGTTAAATCGATGTTAATTGCTGCCTGACGAAATTAGTTGATGTTATTGTTGTTAATTGTTTTGTCACATGGTTCTTCTTCGTTTCCTTTCGACGCCCGCATCGACCCTGGCCGTCGAGGTTGCTCCAGGGACCGCGATGAATGACGTGTCGCGGCCGAGCTCCTGGAGACGCTCGACGGTATCCATCCTCGCCACCTTCTCCTTCTTGGGCGCCCCCACACACCTCTCGGCGCGGTGTGCGTCCATCCTTATTGTTATTTGCCTCGCCGAGAGGCCCGCGGGCACGATGACGGTGTGCCCGCACCATGTGCAAAACGCTGAAAATCAAGTCATTCACTATTCAATTCAATGGTTTAGTGGCGATTAATTCATTAAACCAAATGAATTTGTCGCTTTGATGTTCTGAGACGATTTCGCATTCACACGAATTCGAAAATTGTCTCAATCATTGCTGAGATTATCAAAGTGTTTGAACGACTCTTATCATCGTAACATCATTATCAATCATCAGAAAGTGAAATAACAATTGCCCTGACCAGTTCAGAATATTCAAATGAATGTAATATTAACAAATGAAGGAAAATTAAGAAAATATAAAAAAAGTTTTGAAACGTACTGTTAGTTTTGTGACACTCAGCTCGCCTCACGTGTATTTTCCAGGCGGCTACCGTGGAAAACGGGTTAGCACGCCTGGCGCAGCCCGACAGCTGGCAGACTGAAATTAGTAGATGATAAGAAAAATCTATTGGTGTGCTATAATTTACTGCTCATAGCACATTAATACGTGTACAACTTGGATAGTATCAAAAAATCATAAATACACAGAGTAATGCGAATTATTCTGCACAAGCAGGCATTCGTCTTGTTGAATCCGCATTGCAAGTATTCAACATCTCATGATCAAATTAAATACTTAATTAATAATACTGTAATAACACTATAATTAAATATACTCTTCGAAATACTTACAGACTTTGTTGTTAATGACTTTGTAAGGTGCTGGTGTTGTATTAACCAGCTCGGCTGCGTGTTGTATTGTTAAGTTAGAGATGTTAGCGGCCTCAAACCGCGGGTTGAGTCGAATGGTTAGTGGACTCGCCTCGCGGCGAGGGTGACGACTGAAAATAATCGAACAAATTATGAACAGTAATGACTAATCGATTTATTTTCGTCAGATTTCATCAATCGCAACTATTGATTTCAACTTTTGAGCATTTTTTTAATGCGCACATTGATTGAGCTTACCATACCATAAGCTACATAAATTCATTCGAACAATAGCGTAATATTATGCACTAAAAGTCAACAAAAACAAGTGAAAACTTACAAGTTATATGTACATTTAGTTGTTGTGTTAGTTGATTCATGTGAGGTTGACGGTGAGGTTGTCGTTAGTGTTATAGGTGAGTTGCTGTTGTTGTCAGCAGTAGCAGCAGTGTTAGTGGTTGGCGGTGATGTTATTGCCGGACCAGCTGGAAAATCTGGCCGGCTCGATGGTCCTGGCAGCGGCTCTTCTTCCTCGGTTAGTGTAGGAAGTGGCGTCTGAAAACGAGATGACTAAAATATCAAATTTTTTCTTTTCCTCATCTCATAATGCATACGCATAAGATTTCGAATTAATTTCAGTACATATTGCATTGAAATGCCTTCGGTGCTCTCTATCTAGCAATCGCTTAAACTCTACCCGTACTGTACATTAGACTCTTGCTGTATGTTTAAAATTATCATGATTCGATCAGGGTATATCACTTTTACACTGAAAATGATCAGCAGAAATAAAGTTCACTTACGAAGGTTGGCTCAGACGCGTGCCTCTTCCTGCCGTGAGCTGGGATCGGGCGGTTTATCTTTCTTCCCTGAATATGATAACGAAAATTATCGTATGACATCTCAAAAATGAGCGGCGACTTTGCTCATCAGATTTTTCTGTTCCAAAAATTTCGACAATCTTTTAAATTGTTACATCAGGCAAAAATCGGAATTTCGAAGGTTTTTGAGGTCACAGATAATTTTTTTAAGCAACTGCAAGTGCTTACGTATTTGATGGTAACTGGTGCCGATGGTGTTACCGCCGGTACGTCCAATATGACGTACGATCCGCAGCTCTCCGCGGCCTCCACAACTCGCTTTCCGGGCTTTCCATACACCCGCACTGGTGCGCCGGACTTCAGAGGATGCACCACGAGGAGCACCTCCTCTATCCGGCAGAGGGCATCCAAAACTCGATCCGGGATCACCCCGGTCCGCTCCATCTCCCCTGAAAAAAATGGAATAATTGTTTAACGCATGCTCACAACGATAATAAAATTCAACCCATATTCGATATATATTTGTTATACGATATCATTCATCTGAATTAGTTTATTTCTGAGATGATTTTTCACACTCTAATATGTTCAACTCGATTCACTCTCATTGTCACATAAATGAAATTCATTAGCTTTGCGATTTTTGTACATTGGCATATTGTATAAAATTTGCATCAATAATTGGTTGAATTGTTTCAATGTAAACTCACTTATCCGGGCTCCACTCAGCGGTCCGGCATGTCGGGCCATTACCTGCCACGTGGCCCATATGTAGTCTTCGAACCGGCATTGCGCCGGTATGAGCTGCAGGACTGTAAGTGCCTGCAGTAGTGTCCCGCAGGGGATGCCACTCACTCCCCTGGCCCTCAACAGCCCTTCAAAGGGAGCCAAACGTGGGTCCATATCCGAGTGGGCCCTTTTCACTCCATTTTGGCCTTCCATTTTTTTCTGAACTATTAATTTTTTAGATGATAATGAAGCACTGAGTTACAAAACAAATTGCAACAATTACACCTGTCAGAAGGCACCAAATTTCACTCACACGCACGAAACAATATCAAAAATACACCAGTAAATTAGTATAATCCAAAAATTAATCACAATTAAGCAAACTTCCAAATAAATGCATTCATATAAAAACTTACTTGTGGTATTTCAACGATTGCAATCCAAGCGCAATATTATAACTTTTTGGCGTGGTCAGCACCAAATAATTAATTACTGAAATTCAGTGTCAATATTTTAAACAAATTCGGTCAGCGATTTGTATTATGAAACGAGCGAGAATAGGTTGATCGCGGAATCGATTATAAGGCACAAGCAGAATCATAACATAATTTCCATTTTATGATATATCGCGATACATACAAATATTCGTTATTAAAATCACAAATATTTCTGATCGTCATTGGACACATCGCAATACACCTAATAAAAAATATTTTATGAAAGGTTAAAATTGCTAGATTCAATGGAATCAATTTGACTGATCCAAGAATCACTACGAATTTGATGACTAGTGACGGATTGGAGCATTTCCAATAGTCAAAAATTTCTTTCGTTACTTGAAAATCGCATGATAAAGTAAGTGAACGTCCACATCGCTGCGCAACTTAGATGACTTTTTGACCATTTTTCCAGACTGAAACAGTTACAGGGTTCGCCGAAGAAGTTCTCATCGTCTTGAATATTGATATAAATCCATTTATGTATCAATGATTCAGAGATGCTGTTTCACTAAGTGGAAATCACAAAATATTATTTTGAAATCAAAGTCAAACGATATTATCGAAAACGGTACCAAAAGATGGGTTTTCAGTATGCTCATGCAACTCGTTGTACATATTAGCGCCTTAGGACTGAACTATAATTGTAGGACAGAACTATAAGTCGTTATAATTCAGTCCTACAGCCTAAAACCTTGCAAACAGTCACTGAATTATTAGTTCAAGTCAAAATGATAACGTCTGAGGGCTATTGTAGCCGATTAATCAAGATTTCTTAAGAAAGATTCCGTAATATTGAACGATTTGAATAGTGAAATAACGCAAGGGTGATGATAACAAAAAAAAGTTGGCGTAATGAAATGTAGACAAATAATGTTCAGATCAGTTGTTTCAGTAGATCAGTTGATCAAAATAGGCATGAGTGCCGTAGCAATTGGTTTTTTGCTATGCATTACATGGCCATTGTTTGTTCACCGTGTCCATTGCAGATCAAAGAGCAAACTATACTGCACATTGTTTCAGAGCATTGACGCTATGAGGAAGTAAGTACACGTTTTAAAGTCAATCCAAATGCAACTATAAGAGCACTTATTCAGAGAATACAAATCGAACATTTGAATTCCTTTGTAACTGTTTGTTTCTGCTCCTCTCAAGATTCTTTGAACTTTGTTATGAATGTGATTATAGAACTAAGGCGACATTATTTTTCTAAGCATATCTGTGATCTTAATGATACGTTCATGGAAGAAGTTATGTTCTGCGTTCTTCTTCACAACTGTACCTTCTTATATAATTGCCATTTCTTGAGAATCACATACATGCAAAAGTCATATTTTGGTCGACTTGATCACAGTTTTAATAACTAAGGGGATATAGCATATTGTTGAAAGTTAGCATAAGTGAAAATATTCCCCAACTTCATATCACTACTGCCGAATATCCATACGTAGCAATACCTTCTTGCCATTGCATAGTAATGATCTTAATAGCACCAATCATTGTGATTACCAGAAGGCAAGGATAAGAGTGATGAGATGAAAATGACGATGAGATTTCTTATCACCACTATTCAGTAATATGAAAGGTATTCATAAGACTAATCATTACACATTCAGCAAGGTCTGGCAAAGTTTTTTTCAACTCTGCGAACGTAGCCAGTAGTGAACTTCCAAACGATGCAATAATGGACATGAAAGTATCTAGTGGTGGTCTACACGGACTCAGTTCCACCTACTTCGTTGTCTAACGAACATAGGTCGCTACCTCTAAACTTAACTACAAACCTGAATGCTTACAGAGTTCCTCAACATTCTTTTTGATTTTAGCCATCGAAGAACTTCTGGTCAATCTTATCGTAAAAGAATTATTAATGTTAATTTCCGCATTCTTTCATCTCAACACATCTGTACTTGGGTTATGTCGATAAAGTGAATATTGTTTCATCTACAATTGAGGATATCAAGAGTGAATCTTCACTGCAAAAATCCGTTTGATTCGAAATTGGTTAATGTTTTCAGCAAAAATAAAACCAAAAACAACAACGAAATATTTTGATTTCATGTAAAGTAATTGAAGACACTGATATCATTCAGCCTGTTCCCATATTTACTCTCTGTTGCGTTCGTAGAATCTTATTTTTGCTGACAATAAGGTGTCAGCTGAACAAATTGCACAAAATTATCATTAGCGGAGGTATTGAATGGAGAATCTCTTCACTGCTTGTTCTCGTCCCTCGGGTGGTTTATTGCAGCTCTTTCAGCAGTACCTCCCAGTTACGCAGTTGTAGATGTTGTATTATGTGTGATGGTGATTTTTAAGAATTTCGAATTTTCCGCTTTTGAATGAAGGGCAAGTTTTGGTGTACCGACATTTCGCTGAAGTTGTAGCCAAGTCAATTTCCCATGGTCATCCACGTTTTTTTAAATTTATATATATATATATATATATATATATATATATATATATATATATATATATATATATATATATATATATATATATATATATATATATAATTATATATAATATATATCGAAACTTTGCCCTTAAGTGTTGAAAAAAGAAAGAAACGGTGGTTCCTGAATAGACTAGATAACTTTTCCCATTATCAGGCTAGGGTGAATAATAAACTCGTTCAAATATCTCCTAGATATAATGTTTAGAAAGTTCAACTTCCTGTGCATCTCAACCTACAAGCGACTTCTTCACAAGGATTTAGAGTCGATTTGCCTACGGTTTATCCCTTTCCAATGCAAGATTGCCGTAATCGTAAAGGAAGGAAATTCTTGGCGGATGGGACTGGCTGGCTTCAACCAACAGTTCTCCTGAAACTACACATGCTAAATTCTCATCGCATTCGTTTGTTCAAGGAGGTATCACGTTACGCTACAACGAAATATCCTATGGTCAACGAAGCCTGATAGCAATCTGCCACGTTCATGAGCTTTTTTACAGAAGTGAACACGGTATTCTCAGATGAATCGCTTAACTGAATTGATTTTCGTTAATTGTGGGTGAAATTTAGCCTGCTTCTAGCTGGTTATTGCTTACTTATGATTCCATAAGTGGATGGTAACATCTCATCAACGTATATTTAAGCTTTTTGTGCTGTTACAAACGCTTCAACGCAACACATTTGAAAAAGTGATGAGAAATGGAACCTATGTTAACTTTATGAGGTGTGACTCGGTGTTGAATCTTTTTGGATATCAGTTTATATCCAAAAGTGTGAATATCAGTTTGTAACTTGATTTATAGATTCAATCTGCAGTTGCTTATTGAAATTTGAATTTAGTTTCAGCTTATAAAAGACTGCTGAAAATAAGTCTATCGAAAAGAAGTGTTTTGTGCTGAATTAACTTACAATTAGTGAATTTCATGTAAAATTAGAATAGCCATTGGACAACAAATGTGAAACGTGTTTCACATCACTTCGTGTGAATACCATCAGCATTTCGTTAAGGTCTGATGCAAAGAAGTAGCTTGTTCATTTTTATTTTGTACAACTCTAGCTTGTGACTTGTTTTCTGGTTAGCGTATTTTTACTATACCTGATTTTTTGTGAAAGTTTTTCTCGATCTATTGTCGAAAATTTAACTTCCGCCAATGATTCGAACCAATCTTGGTGTCTTTGTTTTGTAAAATATATTTCTTGGAAGAGCCTCGTGCGGTATATCCTTGTTTGCGCCGCTGTTTTTACGAGTTGTGGAAAATCCACGTTTGAGAATATTAAAAAGCATTCGTTATGTACAAGCTTAGTTGTTTCTGATTACTGACTTGATAGTTTTATCGTGTTCGAAGTGTTACGTTGACAACTCGGAAACCACTCATCTGCGTTTAGCAGAGGTGTGCGCATTGCATCGTCCCATTCACGAATATCCTTTTCGTTCGGTACTTGAATAATAATTTTCGTCGTTTGCAGTTCACATCTCACGTTCTCAACTGTTCAAGATGACTTTGTTCCTGCTGAATCAATGGAGAAAACAACCGGGTGGAGCGCAAGATGCGAGTAAGGAATCTGAGATCTTCGACCGAAAGAAAAAATTTCATTATTTGTTTGAATTACTCCATTTTTAAACTCGAAAATTGGCTGATTCGAAGAACGAATAAATATGAGCTTTTGTAATAGCAAACTTTCAGGTGCATTTTTGTTGGCTCTAGAAAGTGGGACATCGCCGATGCGTGAGAAAGAGTTGATAATAGAAGCGTTGGATGATTGGGACGTGCTCACACCAACGTGGTTTGAAGTGGCCGATTATGTTAGTGTTATCGAGCAGTTGCATGAAAACGAAAACTTCAAGGAGAGACATCGTGCCGCACTCGTCGCTTCCAAGGTTATTTCCACTGATCTTTCTTGAATTTCTTATAATTGTTGACGAGTTGACGAGCAACGAAACGAAATTCCTCTTATTTGGTAATGTTGCAAACTGATCGTGAGGATATGTTGTCATTTTTTTGCCGTGATTTGTGTTGAAGTCTTCGGAGAAATTCTAAACATGAGTCACGTCTGTAACGTAAAGTAAGATTCAGCGGCAACGAAGCTTCTGCAGTCTGTAATATGAAATACAGACGACATGAAATTGATTGCTAACTTATTCGGACTTTATATTTTTTAAGTGAACGTGATATTTGTTGTTGGTTGATATATCAGTCAAGTGTGAGTATCATTTTAGTTGAATAATTTCCTTTATGACGAGAAGTTGATTTTAGGTAGCTTATTGTCTCGGTGATTATTGCGGAGCCTTACAGCTTGCTCTAGCTGCCGGTGATAAGTTTCAACTTACGCCTCGACCGCCGTCCAATCTTGTTGGATCACAAGATGAGCAGGTTTGACACTATTTTATTTTCGTTAATATCATTTTATGACGTGATTTTTGAGCTATCTTATTCTGTTGTCTATATTTGTGAATAGGTGCCCGACGTACGGTCCATCGCAATATTAGAGGAAGCCTATTTCTCAGACTGTTCAGGTATGAAAAAATGTGAATAAACTTTCATCAGAAATGTTCTTTTTGCTTGTAATACTAAACTAATTGAGTGTTTACAAATCGAGCATTTCCTCTGTCATCAGATTGATGCCATCGAGTATGTGCTGATTGTGTCTTCTTTCAGTATGTGAACAAAATGATTGAACATGCGCTGGATACTTACAAACAAGCGAAACGAAGCGGAAGTAACATAGACGAATCTCTCGAAAAATTAATCAATCGTATTTTCGAACGAAATATGAAACGTAAGGAGTTGCGATACGTGATCGGTTTAGCGCTCGATACACGACGAACTGATATGATTATTGCTGCTATTAAGGTTTTGTTTCACTTCATCCGTTCATTCAGCTGTTAATTCCCTTATGCATCCAGCAATCAGCTTGAATCAATTCAGCGTATTGAATATGTCTATTTTGGTACCCTTCAACGAGATTCATCTGAAATTTGTAAATAAATAAAGAACAGATATTGTTTTCGTTAAGTTTTTTAAATCGAAAATTTCATTAGACGAGATTCCTGTCTCTTTTTGTTCAAAATGATTTATGGAACTTGATTATTTCTAGCAAAACAAAAATTGCTTTTAATAGTTCGCTTTGAAACTTATAGTCAGCCGAAGATGAGGCTTCGCTGCTGAGTGAAACCGTCGCAAAGGTTTTGGAATCTCAAATGGACCGCGGATTTCGCAACACAGTACTGGATTTGTTGTTGAAACTGTTCTCTGAATTGGACGAGCCGGATTTCGTTTCGATGTGTCAGTGCCTGATTAAACTCGAGAAACCGGATGATGTGGCCGAAATACTGAATCGACTCGTTTCCAATAAGACATCCAATGGGGTGTTGCTCGCATATCAAATAGCGTTCGACCTCTACGAGAATGCATCACAGCAGTTCATCGCGAAGATAGAGAAGGCACTGGTTGGCGATGATGTACGCACGGCATCAGATTGCACACAGCTGCCCTCTGCCACTGAACCGTCCTCCGTTTCAACGTCCAACGTGGAATCAACAACTGAGTCGAAGAAAACCGACGAGAGTGGTGCAGACGCGAAACCTGCATCAACCGCCGATAAAGCCAAGAACGATACAACTTCCGATTCGGATTCTGGCTCTTCCGAAGAAGACTCCCAGTAAGTTCGATTCCCTCCTCGGCTAGATTCATTATTCTGAATCTTTTCGTTCCAGTGTCATCTAGTGTTGAAAACATCCGTATTTGTTTATTTGTATACGTTTCCTCAGTTAAAATGTATCTCTCCTCTTATAGATTTGTTAGTGAAGTTTCAGCATTTTCCAGGAACTCTTTGGTAGGGATGTAATTGAAGAAATTTCGGCTGTTCATAAATTCTGTCCATATATTTTGATCTCATTTTCATCTTCAACAATAAGTATGGCTGCTGATTCCAGTGTATCATCATTATTTGATGTGTTCTACTTTAACCTTCCAGAACCGTGCCAGGAGCAGAAACAACCCCCTCAGCATCTGTCGAAAAAGCATCTCAGCCATCTCCTTCCCAAGAGGCATCCAGTGGTTCACCAAAACTTGTAAGAATTTTTGAGCGTTGTCAATTGATTCATTCAAATCGAATAAAATTGCGTTCATTTATTCTCACACCGATATCAGCACTCCTCGATACTTTTGAGAATAACATAGAGCCGATTGTGAATTTTGAGTTTAATTCTCGTATGAGTATTTAAGTTTAATTTGGAGTGCGTTCTCGTATGGGAGTTTATTTTTGAATGGAAATCTGGTTGAGTATAGCTGGAGTTAGGAGTGAAGTGAGGATGGAATTAAGGAAGGTGAAATAGCGGATCGATTGCGGTCAATTCTGCGTGGTGAACAAACGATTAAGCACCATATGCAATTTTTGATCAAGAATAATCATACGGATATGTTGATATTGAAACAAATGAAAGAGAGTGTGCGAACTGCATCTGCACACAACGCAACGGTTATTGCGAATGGTCTGATGCATCTTGGTACGACCACTGATGACTTCTTGAGGTTTGCTCATCAATCAGTTATTCTTATATGGGTTATATTTTTGATTTACCTCAAATAAATAGTAATTTTTTTAAACTGTAAGCTATAGCAGTTTACAATCTAAGCACTTTTCACCTTTGATAAACATTCCGAATTTATCACCACTTTGATCGACATTCTCCCGTAAGCATTCGCTTCACAGTAGCAAGTCTTCCGAGAAGCTTGAATTAAGTTTCTGTCACTGAACCGTTTTTCATCTTAAGCAGTGAAAGCTCGGGAAATCTGAATTGGTCAGTGAAAAGTTATAATTAGTATTGTCAGTGATTTTATGCATTGAACAGTAATCACCACGTGCGTCGTCTTTGGTGTCCTCATAGAAGATTTATCCACTCTGATTTTACTTCGTTAATGAACAGTTTCGTTCGACATATATGAATGCGGAGCTTTTAGAGATAATTTGGACTGGATCAGTAAGGCGACAAATTGGAACAAATTCAACGCAGTTGCATCACTCGGTCTTATTCACAAAGTATGCAGTCATTTATATATCAACGCTCGTTTTGTGATGTTCAGTCATTTGACACGAATCGATAATTTTGTTATCTCTTAAAATTGAACGAACAGTAATGAATTTATTCAGTGTATTCATTCAGGGTCATGAGGCAAACGCTCAAAAATTATTGGAGCCTTATTTGCCGAAAGGTGAAGCAGATCAGTTTGGATTCAAAGAAGGCGGTTCACTTTATGCTTATGGTTCGTTGACTGATGATTTCGTATTTGTTTTGCTTTTTATTATGCAACAAATTTAATGAATTTGTTGTGTCGATAGAACTAATTCCATAGTATTTAAAGTCTTAACCACAGCGGTTGATTAGTTGTACTGTGTTCAGCGTGTTGGTTTATTTTATAAGATAATAATAATGATACAAATTCCGCAGTGGTTGATGAATTGGTAATCATATTGTAAAAAATTTTAATAGCATCGATGGTAGTCAAAATTTATTTGAGGTTTGATTCATGCGAATCACGGGAATCAAGAAGTGATTGCCTATCTTCGTGATCAATTGCAAAAAGCGACGACATCAGCAATAAGACATGGTGCATGCCTCGGTCTTGGTCTTGCTGCTATGGGCACTCATGATGAACAGGTAACGAAGCCGTACTCATTCATATTCTAACGATCGCGTAATTCAGCTCCGTTTTCGATTTAGAATCGACGAATTGTCTAGCCGAATGTGGATGTGTTTCATCAGTGATATCAAAAATGAGACATGTCGAATAACATGTTCACAGCGAATGATTGATGAGTGTATTTTGAATTGAGTAAAACACAGATATTGTCGATTAAGGGAATGTAATTTCAGGTTTACATTCAATTACGAGATTGCCTATATCAAGACGATGCAGTGACAGGTGAGGCAGCAGGGTTAGCGATGGGTTTAGTGATGGTCGGAGGAATGCATCAAGGTGCATTCCAGGAGATGATTCAGTACGTTTGTGACACTCAACACGACAAAATTCAACGTGGTCTACGCACTGGTATTTCGCTTCTTGCCTACGGTGCGTTCACATCTTTAAGTCTTCATCATGATTTATAATAAATAAGGAAACAAGTAATGTGGTATTATCGGGTAAGATATGGTCACATCGAGATCCAATCCCATATTGTAATCTAAGTGATGAAAATAGTGATGATTATGATGCTGCTGGTTATACTTCAAAATGTTATTATTACATTGTCAGTAGCGATTTAAGAAATGGTGATAAAGATTGCGATTTTAATAATGATAATAGAACCGCAATTGGATCCTCTTTTCTGAGGTGCACGATGATTTAGATTAATATGGTGGGCAATGATAACATGATATCACTATTACTGATAGTAAGGATTGCAATAAATGCGATGGAAACGGGGGCTGTTGCAGGTCGTCAAGAGGAAGCAGAGCAATGGATTGAGCAGTTGATGGAGCATAAATCGAATGCGATGTTGCGTTCAACGGCCGTGTGTGCGTTGGCGATGGCGTATGCAGGCTCGGGTAAGGCCGATGTTGTGAGACGTTTATTGGCCAAGGTGGCTGCCGATCCGAATCCGGACGTGAAGCGATTCGCCGTGATTGCGATCGGATTCGTTCTGAGCAAGTTAGTCATCCGTTTTCGCTTTCCATTTTCTTTTTCATTCAGATTCACAGCAAAAATGCGCAATTTTCAGTAGGCTTAAACCCACAATAAGACTTATATTATTGTTATTCTATTGCCTCGTTATTGTTGGTAATATTACTATCAGTCATGCGATTAATTCGTCTATTGCGGATGAGATATGTTGAATGCGCGCAGGGCTGCATCATCTTAATATTAAACCAAGTACATTTTCATTGAGTCTCTGAATTTCTTTTTGTTGATCCACGTAATATCTGATAGTATGTCTAACAATAAGAGTTGAATATTTCCGCGTCAGTTCGCTGGAAACGAGTTTCTTAAATGAAATTTATTGACGCTAACAGTTTCTGAGTTGTTTCAAACGACGAGTTCATTCACATTGCGTGCTTCTTTCTTAAATGGTACATGCGTTTTCTTGTCTCTCTAAAATGTTCCTCTATTTTCAATTGTTTGGTTCCATTTTAAAGTCGAGTTTCTGAGTTTTATGACTTTTACGAAAATAACTTTTTCGAGTTTCTTGAGTTCGGAGTGAATATTTTCTCCAAAGTGGTACATTTATGAATTGAATTCAATAAGTTTTGAGCAGTAAATTGAAAGGTAAACGTTCATTTTGTGAAATAGCAAATGAAATAGGCTGATAATAATAGTGATGAAATGTTTCTATGAATGGGCAGTTATCGTATGAAAGCGTTGAGTTGTTAATTGGGGTGTTGAAAATGAAATGCGGATTTGGTTAGTGAACTGAAGAAATATTGGTTGGAATTCATCATGATCTTGTTCGATTCATTAGTTGCTCGATTGATATGAAGGATTGTTGGAATAGTGCGATAGAATGAATCTCTTTGAAGTGTTCAGTGATTAACACATTGACGCATCTTTGAAGTGCATTACGTACTGGTTTAAAAGGATTACCTTTCATTTGCACTTAGCGATGGCGAGTATTTATGAGCTGACGGTATCATAAGGATCATCGTTATCATCATCACCGAATATTGCGATTCAGTTCGGTTTTTGCAAGGAATGCTTTTAGAGGTGTTGTGCTGTTCGGAGATTTAATTGTTAATGTGATACTGGAAAGATATTTGAAGCATGAAAGCCCTTAATTATATCTAAGTTCTTATTGATTCTTTGTGTAGCAGTTTCAGTCATCCCCTTGATACTCATCAATCGTATATGTCATTTGCGTGTACTCTGCGAGAAAACAGCAAGGAACTGACGTGTTTGAGTGACACACTCGTTAGCGAACTCATTCGTCAGTTGTTGTGTTGTTGATATTCGTACGGCAATTATCAAATTGATTTATGAGCAAAAATTATCACCACATTGATTCATTCGAATCTTTGTGAACTATCCGAATTCATTGTTTTTCAATCATATTGCATTATTTCCAACAAAAACGAAACGTCAACAAATCACCCAATCCAAATCGAGAAAGTTAAGAGAGTGTATTAACCTTTCAAGAACCTCTTATTATGGTAGTTCTCACGCTCTCTCTAACATATAGCAATGCGAATCCCTCTTTTTTTCTAGCAATATGTTCCATAAAAAGCAGAAGAAAATTTAAGGAATATGTCTCCAGTGCTCATGATTCTTCTTTAGTAGTTTCTATAGAATCGATTCGTTCTGATGAGACACGCATTATGAAAGCATTATGGAACATTCATTGAGGAAAAATTTAAAGAAAAATCAGTGAACAATGATCTGCCAGCCCTTTCTCAATACTCTTCTGAAACGATCAAATTCTCCGAGAGGAAAATGTTTTCGCCCTCCTATAAGATCCACTCTGTCTTAATGACTTCATTAGAACATTCACTCATTCCCATCAGTCAATTATTATTAATGTTGTAAGCAAGTCTTTTTAATAAGACATAAATGGCTTCAAACGGAGAATCGTTTTCCATTTAAGTGAAGGTTGAATATTGTTTTGACGAGTCATCACTTAATATTTGTTTCTTTTTGGGAAGAAGCGCAATCGTTGTTAATATCCCCATTGTGCGCTCTAGGCAGTTGTTTCGTTCGAACGAACATGTAATTTGTAAAGTGCTGAATGACATCAATTATGATCAATGCATCTGTTGATTTAAGAGGTCATTCTATTCGCACACTAAAAGTTTCGTTCTTTTCACTTATTCATTTGTTCACATCGTCTTACGTATTTACTTCCTGCTTTCAACTCGTACGAATGTCATAATAGTACAAATCATTTGAACATGTGTAGTTAATAATGCTCTCGTGTTAAACTTTTCATCCAGTGAACGCAATCATTCCTGTCTTCTCGTAAATATATTTGACGAACATGCTGAAGGCAATTTCAGCATTGACTGATTCATAGATTGCCGCATAACACAATCAAAATACGCAGTAACATTGCAATGGAATCAAACATTTCGTTACAACAAATAAATGAAAGCAAAATATGAATAAGAGTAAATGCATATATATTACAAACTTGAATAGCACTCAAATCAACTCATAAGAATGTTTCACGCATCGAATCAACGAAAATTGACTCGTCAAATGGAATTGCTGCCGAATGACACTGACCACTTGGTGACGAGCGATCACTGATGTGATTCGAATTATCGTTGGGTGCAGCACAGTCGAGTAGTGATGCTGACTGAGATGTTGACATTGTTTTATCGACATTTTTCGTCAGTTCACTTAGTTCTTCCATGGAGAATGTTTTCGATCTGAAATGACCATATGTGTGTATTTATCTTCGTTATTACCAACCAGCTTAGTATAGGCCCTTTCTCTTACTGGTTTATATCCGCTTGCTTCAACACCTGTGCAAGCAGCACTTACGATATCAAGTGAACGTATCAATCAACGATCACTCAGCTAGTGACGACGACAAACGATTCGAAAGTTATGGATAAATGTTGACTTGTTTGATAATGCGTTAATGCGCAATTTTGGTCAAATTCACTGCTATCCTCAAACAATACACGTGCTCTTCGGTTGTTGATACCATCCGCAGTATCCACCGGAGAAACTAAGATATTGACACATCTGTGAAGTGGATTTTTAGGATCACGTCTAAGATTCGCTACAATGCCAGTCTTGTGACTACAATACTCAAGTTATTGCTACGCTCTAAGCAATTCTTCTTAAAAGAATCACAAGAACGTTTCAAATTGTACACTCTTAACGTATACACCAAAATGATTCTTTTTAGCTGCATCCATATGGTGGTCAAGGGTGATTTGGATAGGGACTCATTTTGAAAATTATACGAAAGAAAACATACCGTTTCATACTGTTGAGGTATTTGTTAGAATCATGAGAGCGTTGCTGTAGCGGTTCTGACTGAACATCACAGTGAGTGTCCACTGAATGAGAGTTTTGTTGATGATGATTTATTTGAATTTGCCTCTTTTCGAAATGTTGAGATCGGTTTGTATCAACTATTTTCTTCTTCTTTTTGTTATTACTATTGTTGTTGTTGTTATCGTTAGCACTTCTCTTATAAGTGCTACTGATCACAGTAGAATGGATATATTTCTTGCATATCAATGGGCGCCGTTCGCTGAACGTCATCGATGTTGCTCTCCTGTTGCTGCTACATCGTATGTTGCTATCGGACGGTGAATCCTTGCGATACTCACTTCTGGTACTACTCGTATTCGTACTACAATGCTCCCCATTTCGAAGTATTCCTATTGCTGCTGTTCGCTCCACGTTCGACCTTAATTTCTTAATTAGCAGTTCAATCAAGAAAGTCAGTCGCTCAACTGCAAAGAGTTACTCAGTCTGCTGTTTCATTCAAAGTTCGTCTCATAATGGTAACTCTGATGCCGTTGACAGTTGTAATGAAGGTGATGAAGATGGTGGAAACTATAACAATGAATGGGTATTGAACGAGGAACTGCTGATGACGGGTAATGAATAATTAGCTGTATTTTTAAAGAGTTACCATGTGTAGGTGTCGTAGGGAAGAGCGGTATTATTGCGGGAATAATTGATGCTTCCAAATTCACGTAAGGGATGTAGGCATTGACATCGAATGATGCGAAGAAACGCTTGTCGGAACCGTCTAAAATTAACTTCGAATTCGGTTGTTGTTTGAGTTCTTGAGATTTTTGACGAAATGTTGTTAAGCGATTTTGAACAGTTTTGAATGAGATTAGTGTAGTGGTTCACTGAAGTGACATGCATCAATAACATGTACTACAGCGCCAATTAGTGAAAATATAGAAGAGTGTAAGGTGAAATTCGAAGTAACCTGTTGAATATGGTATAAATTAAGGGATTGATTGTGCTCGAAACATAACCAAGCCATAAAAATAATGAGGCTACACTCGGCGGTGCCGCACATCGATTACCACAAAAGCCCAATGCGAAATTTGCGGCAAAAAATGGTGTCCAACAAACGAAAAAACAGCCAAATACAACAGCGAGCACCCGTGTTGCCTTAAGTAGACTTATTTACTGAAATCAGAAAAAAATTCTATTGAAGGAGCCATTTGAGCACAAAGAATAAATTCGATTTTTCGAATTGGCATTTGAGGGGGGATAGAATGTTAATGAGCGATGGTGAATGTTTGATAGGCGACGGGTATCGTGATGATGTCAACGGTTTCATATTCATTCATTCTCGTGCACTGTTCGATGCTGTACGAGTCTTATTTGCAGTTTGCCGTTTAGAGTCACATTTCAAAACAGTTTAAGGAGCAATGCGCTTATTTATGTATCCGTACCATCCAGCACTAGATTTCATCATCATCGGGGTGTGTTCATTCAATTTCAGATATTTGTTTGTTTATTTATTGAGTTTCTTCGGGGCGTGGTGAATGATTCGCATGTGTATCATTTAATTTAATGATGTACATTTGATTCAGTTAATGAACATCACTCTCAAATTGTTTGTATTCAGTTGAATTGTGTCATTTAATTAAGTTCGATTTAGATTACATTTGACTGAATACAATCGGCAGACTGCAATCGCATGAATTGTTTTACTTGATTCATAGTTGGGAGGAAACTCGCAATTTGAGGAATTACTGAAAGAATATGAGAGTGGATTGAGTCATTAATGTACGTTAATTTACTCACTCAAAAACAACATTAATGAAACTGTTTACCACTTACATAGAACTTGTTATATCGTAGAGAATGCAAGCTGATTTATTTGCAAAATCAATTTTAATCTTTTGATCGAGATTTTAATCTTTAGAGATAATGAATTTAGAGATAATCTTTAGACCAGCAAAATTTCTTCCGATAATGAATGCGACTGATTGGAATCGGACTCAGAATTGATTTAATTTATTAGTGTCGTCAAATGAGGCGGCAGGAGATACTGAAGAGACGTTAGTATTGGGTATTTGGTGATTTGATTGGTGATTGTTGCGACAAAAGGGGTTTTGTCTGAAAAGAATGGGTGGATAGCAATGCATAAAGAACGAGATTGACGTGGCACGTCAATTATAAATGACCAAAGATTGTTATTATTACGATTATAGCGTAACATATTGGCTCTAAAAAGCTTTAGGGATATAGGTGTGTATGCGTGTTTGTGACACACACACACATATGAGAAGAAGACAACTGCAAAAAAGACGATTTGTTATTATTATTACCTTGCGCTCATTGGCAAGCTCTTGACTGGTTGTTTGTAGCGAGTTGCGTATACTCAAACGACATGCCAACGAGTAGATGACCGATGTGGAGTGCTGTTTGAGCCGTTTCAATTTGCTCGTTTTGGGCTGAACAAATTTTTGACTATTATTATTATGTAGAAAAACAAAAACATCAATGAATACAACTGAACACAGTCACTGCGTTTTGTTCACATAATAGGTTTTTTCTTATAATGATTGCATTAAGTCCTCACAGTCAGCCAACAGCAATCACTCAGTCAATTTAAATTGATAACGATAATGATAGAAAGTAAAAACAAAGAATTTACAAAGCAAGCCACTGAAGTGACGATGTGGGAATCGGAGCGCAACGAAGAGGCTAATCTTATAAAATATCTTGAATAAATTTTATGGGCCAGATTAAAATAAACGATTCTAGTGAATAGCGTTCTGTGCTTCTGAAGAGCCGTACAATCTGTAGGCTGAGAAAATAGCAATGATAATAGTTTTAAGCATAAGGTTGAGCTGCCTCTCTTTGATTTTACATCAGCAGGTAAGTGTGCAGCTTAATTTCATTTGCTTAGTCATTGATTCGGAGCGATGAGTGATCAAAGAATCTCGCATTATTTAATAATGACTGAGTCATTACATCCTCTTCGTTGTATCGTTGGAATTTTTGTTCAAAAAACTGCTGATTTGGTTTCTTTCGAATCCAGTCTTGAATTCAGTTATTTATTTTGTGTAAATTTATCGTATTTGAATGGTAGAAATGCAATGAAGCGATATTGATAAATAAGTTAACTGCGAAAAATATTCAATTTGGGTGATGGTAATCTTGCATCGCCGAAAAATGATTCGTAACGCATCGTTTGTCTGTTCTTCTTCTTTGCAGTTTTTTCAGAAAGCAAAAAAAAAATTCTCAATAATTCTCTTTTTGAGTTCAGTGGAAGAGAACATTGGATTAGTGTCGTAATTTTTTGTCATTATTACTTTTGTTGTTATTATCGTTGTCTTGCATGCAGTGACCGTTCCCATTTTCATTACTCAATACTTCTGTTCTCAATGAACAAAGAAAAGTGATAAGAACCAACCGCATTTTGCTTGTCCACTGACGAAGTGATCAATTGGAATTCATCCTCACTAAATAATGGAGGTGTAGTGATTCGGAATGATGAATAACTACTCGCGTTCGTAGCACTTCTGTGCAGTGTTCCGTTCGGAAATCTGTAATTCCTTTTTTGTCACTTGAGAATTCAAAAGTTCAACAAATTTGATTCTGTGATGGTAGGACGGACGGACGGACGGACCGGACTCACTCTCTAGTGACATTCAACTAGAGATATTCATGTATGATCGCTTTTAATTGAGTGTTTAAAATCACCGATCGACTCTCAACAATTCATCGCCCTTTTCTAAATCTAATTCAGATCAAAATCTCGAATTCATTGTTAGGGAAGTTGAGTTTAAGTGTTATTTTGGTATTGAATGAGTGAATAAATGATTGGTTGAATAATAAGCATACGGTGCCGCATGGGAAGTGGCAAGTTTGCGATGTATCAACGTGCGTCGCAATCCGTTGGAACGAGCGTTGACACGTTGCGATAGCTGAGACGCTTGTTTGTTGAGCAGAGTGGTGGTTTTGACGTATGTGACAACCATGATTATGAACGGAATCAAGAACGCGAACGTTGAGCCGTAAACCATGTAGTAACGATTCGATATGGCGCACGTGTTGTCCTGTAGAATGTTGGTTGGATCGTAGAGTGCAGCTACTGCGATCGGACACGAGATTAGCACTGTGATCAACCAGACGAACGCGATTTTCATGGTGGTGATCGTGGGTGATTGATGACGAATCTTGAGCGGTTTCGATATGCCCAGAAAACGATCGAGCGAGATCATGGACATGTGCACGATACTTGCCGTGCACAGGAATACATCCGAATACACGTACAGTAAACACATTGAAAAACTCCATGTCCATACACCTGAAAGGCGTTTGTTGGAGAAGTTTTTGGGTTGATTCATCATAAAAATACTGTTAATATCCCTGACGACATTGAAAATAATTATGTTGGTGGGGGGGGGCGACATATAGTTGCGTTTTGCTTATTAAATATCCTAATTGGCTGTCGCTGAAATTAGCCATGCCTGATAAATGAAACGATCAACTGATTCGATAAGAAAGTATATCGCTTCCGAAATGAATTCATTCCATCTGGGAAAAATAATAGGACTCAGTTGAACTGGACTGTGAGTATATGATCTCAGCACTGGTATTTTATTGCATTTGCACACAAGTCTCATCATCATTTCTCAATGAAAAGTTTTCAAAGTAATTAAAGCTGAACAATCGTTTGAATGTGTTTTATTTGTTTTGTAAATTAACGTTCTAGGAAGGTGGTGATTGAAGAGGAATTCGCCTAAAGATTGAATCATTATTCAAGAAACAATCTAATGAAATTTGTCATAGCTGTTTTTGTTGGAAGGAATGCTTTGGTGAAATATGAGTTTGAGTGTTTATGTATGAGTTGTGTGCTTAGTAATGATATTCTGGTGCAGTGTTATTATGAGGTAAGTGCTGTCGAGAATGGTTGATGTATGCACACACGTGCAACTTCTATGCAACTGCACTCTTGTCGACATTGCTGAGCACTAATCCAATTATGCAAACACTTCATTAGCGCTGATTATCCTCATCGTCTACTTCTCCATCTACTCTGTTGGATTATTTCGTTTGATCACCACAATGAAACAACCTAGACTCATCGATTCAACTATTAGCATATGATATGATATCATATCATGTTGATGAGATGTTAGCAAAAGATTAGTGGTGATTGTTTTGAAAGCGTTCAATTACGTGCTGAAAATGAACGAATTGAAAACGATTTAGTTGGAATGGGATGTGGAAAGAGTGAGTGAAGAGAATGCATAATGTATAAATTAAAGGGAAGAGTAGGCTTGAAGTGTGCATAATTTAGGTAATGTTCATTGATTAAAATTACTTCAGAGATGCTTCATGAAAACCTCTCATTCTTTTCACAAACATTCTCAAGTGAATTTCATTTTGTTGCAAACGATTTTTGATCATTTTGAGCGAAAATGAATTGATCTCATTCGTCATTTTCTCGTTCTTCATCAGATGAATGCTTGAGAACATCACGGTAGTGGTGTGTACATGCAGAGAATATTCATTTCTGTTTACTGGTACACATACACTGTGGATCATATACTGCAAGTGAACGAATAAACGCATGAATTGATTAACTAGCAGCATATTTATGCTCAATGTTCTGCAAGAAAATTTTTGCGTACATCGAAGCAACAAAGTTCAAAAAAAAAGATCGCGATCGTTTCTAATGGAATTCGGTTGTGTAGGGTAAATATTTAGTCTAAGAAACTTGTATTCTTTTCTTGCTAATCGTTCATAAATGATAGTCTTTCACCCGTCAGTTGCACTGAATATTCTTTAATTTATTTGTGATTGATGCACAGCATTCCTCAAATAATTTCTGGCATCGTTGCCGAACACAGTTTTATTTGTTGATGGTTTTCATTTTCAAAACACCAGCAAGTTTAACGTTCATTCTTTCTTCTGATTCCAAAAATCGTTTCACGAAAACCGTTTTGTTATGAAGAAGATCGATAGGTTCGACGAGGATGTATGAAATGTAATGCCTTCAAAAAGTTCGCAGTTGTTATGTTGATCTGTACAATAATGAAACGCCCTTTAAAAATTATTCGAAAATTTTCGCTCTTGATGCTGCTTTCTGGGCTCCACGATGATTTTGCACTAAGTCGCGGAAAGGTCGTATGAGGGAAGTCACTGGAAGTTAGTGTGAATCCGAATGAGGATGATTGGCATGAAAACCCTATGTCATGTTTTATTTTATGACAGGATGGGCAGAATGAGTTAGTTCTCTAGCGGTAAAGAGATCAATGCGAGTGATCTCGTGATCGTGTAGTCTCCCCAAAAAGGCATTGAACAACTTACCGTGTCGTACTTCGACGAGTAGACCCAACGGCATCACAATACTACAAACGAGGAGATCGGCGAGAGCAAGTGAAAACAGGAAGTAATTGGTGACGTTGTGTAGGCGACGATCAAAATAAATAGCAATACAGACAAGCAAATTGCCCAACAAACCAACAGCACATAGTAGGGGTAAGAGCAAAAGTGCGAGTATGTTCGATGTTTGACGTGTGGTTGACACTTGGACACGGATGTGCGTGAATTGCCACTCGGACATGCGTAATGGTATTTGTTGGCTTGAAATTCACAGAACTCAGTGGTTGGTGCTGATACTGAATGTGATCAGCAGTTGCGGTTGGATGAATTCGATGAGAAGACGTGTCGAAAAGACCAACTTGTGATCCGCTTTGTGATGCATGCAGATTCAACTTGTGCTGCATTTAATGACGAAAATAAACTGAGTGGCTAGCTGTTGTCAAAGTTTGTTAATGCAGTCACTGATCCGACGAAATTTGTTGCTGTTCAGTAGTCAGCAGTGAATAGTACTCTGACCTTTGAAGGAGATGGAATGTAGTTAGTAGCATTGAAATTATCAAAGAATTTTATGCACATGCTGCTCATGACGATGCGATTTTTTTATTTGGGTTATGAAAGTTCATTAAGTTGTTGTTGATAGCAAGTCAATGAGGACAAAATTGATCCAGCTGACATAGTGATCGTTTGAGAGCAACGAGAAGAGGAGATTTTGGCTGAGACGAATGCCAGAATTAGAAATTGACGCTTAGTAATGCTCTTGAGTCGATAAATATTAGAAATTAAATGGAAAACGATTATGGAAGGAAATAATCATAGAAGTCTGGTAATGGGTTTAATGAATGGCTACAATAAAGATGCTAATAGCGGATGCTTCATGGACAGTACGAGTAGTATCACAGAACAATGTCAGAGGGTAACAAAGTGAGAATCAGCATTCGTTGTGGAGCATGATGCGTGCATATGGTTATATTCAATCAAGTGAAATACACCGTCTGAATATTATTAGAGTAATGGTGTGTCGTTGATCGACCATGTACCGCCTATTCTGTCGTCGTTTTATTATAATAATAACAAGCAGCAGACACTCCCTTCAGCAAACGAACCTAGCCTCTAGCCAACAAGTTCACCGCTTCAAACGCATTTCGAATGCACTTCTGAAGGCGTGGCCAATTCAAAATAAATCTTTTGTTCATTAACAAGAGAATATTTTGATCCTCTTAGTGGCAGCAGCTCAATGCAACATCACATTGATATTATCGAGATGAACGTTTCTTTCTTGAACTACCCGTCAGCTCATCTCCTCTTATCACTTCATATCATATCACCAGTTGCGATCGGCACTAATTCGTCATGTTTCCTTTCTATTTCACCTCAAAATTTACTCCATCTTCACAGTCACTTCCGATCCAGTGATAATTTTTTTGCAAAATAAATTGAAAAAAATCCCGAAATAAAGAATATCCATTTCTTGTTTCATTCGTGTCGAAAAGTTCGCTGATAATAGTTATTTCTGCGTATAAAAATTCACTTTTCATCCGTGATTTGTTTCAGCATCTGTGTCTCATTATTCATCAATTTTCAATTGTTTATATCCAAGTTTTCGTTGTTTTCTGAATGCGGATAATATCTGCTTTCAATGAAATTGTACACTATGCGCTATTGAAAGATTTTACTTGGAAATTGAGTCGTTTGTGATCTCAGAAGCGAATGGATAAGTCGCGCAATCGTTTTGCTTTATAGCTTGTAAAAAGATGTCTGACCCGCGATTGAAGTTAATTGCCAACTCGCAATTGAGCGTGTCACTGAATAGAGTCAATAAAAGCAATGAATATTCAATAATGTGTCGCTAATAAGATGCCGTCTCGATGCAATGATCGATGTAATCTTGTCTTTCATTATTAAGCAGTTGTTGTTGTTGTTGAATTCCATAAACGCAAAATAACAATGCCGTCCGTGCCTTCGACATGCCTTCGTTATTAATTTACTTTCATAAGTAAAAATTCAAATATTCCGGGAAGTTTGTCTGCGACAATTTGCATTTGCCAATTGAACGCATCACTGATTCAGTGTATTTACTGTAAATGTTGAGTGCTTTCTTGCAAGCTTGCTTGCTGTTGATTCGGATATTGCTTTAGTCGGATAATATTCATTTCGAAATTTGATTATTTCTTGCGTGCGTTTTTCTTGTTGTTGTTGAAGCATTGACCATTTTCGCGTGGTGAAATAGATTCTCAGGCTGCGTAAATGGGATAAAATTTATTTCATTCGCATATTCCCGCAGAGGTTTTTATTGAGTTATTTATTGTGATATTATGAAGTATTCTGTGGAGTTTTTACAGTTAGTATGTTATTTCAGTGACGCAGAACAATGCCTCAGTTATACGGGAATGTTAGTGGAGCATTTCAATGCGCATGTTCGATATGGTGCCGCAATGGCGCTAGGAATTTCGTGTGCTGGTTCTGGATATAAGGTTTGTAATTGATGAATTGTTTTTCATTTTTTGTTTTTAATCCGATCAATCTTTTCAAGTGTGTGAATTAATGGTGATTTCAAAATTGCAATTGTATGAAAAGCTTGGCGCAGAGCAAGCTTTCGGAACGCTGTTTGAATTGAAATCGAATTTTTATGTGTTCGTGTGGTCAGTGAATAGCTGTTTATTTCATTTATTAGCTTCTGTAGTTGTGATTATTCAGTTGATTGATTTTGCTAACTTTTCGCAGCCATTTCTTTGACCGTACTTTGTACTCAACCGAACAGCAAACTTTCAAAATCATAATCCTTTATCAAAATTTGCGTTCGTTCGTTCCTGGTCTAGGCAGATTCAAAATGGATTCACAGTTGATTTTGATCTCGGCAACCGTTCACTATTCTTGCTCATCGTCGTAAAAAGAATAGTGAATGCGATTTATGACGAAAGGAAATGATATCATTTATGAACGCGCTTTATTGTGCACTAAATGCCATTTATCACGTCTGAACTCGTTTTTGTTTTTATCGAAGGCCGTCTCAAATTTACACTCAAAAATTAATGGTCTGTTCATCGATTTCGGACGATTTACTCGAGTTGGGTGCGATCATTCGCTTTTTGATGCCAACTAAAAACATAGTTTTTGTGGAAAGTTATCCATCTTAACGGTCATCGTGATTTTTACTTACGGGAACTGATTTCTTGAGTTTGAGTTGAACCGTTTAATTCAAGATCATTAGTCGTTCGTCGAACTCAACATTTCGTTGGTTTCATTTGAAGTGTTCACCACAGCTGTTCAACATGATTGTTGTTTTCGTTGTCCTTTCATAATGTTACCATCTTTTTTAGCTATTATTTTTTGCCACAAATAGCATTTGTCGATCACTAGTCGTCGTTAATTTTCAGTAAATGAGATTATTTCTTTGCCATCAAAATGGACTAATCTGAATAAGTACATTTGCTCCATTTTTAATTTCTATCGAATGAGATATTTTCGTATGCACTATGTGATTGCCGTTTATTTGGACATTTATTGCTCTAATCAGGCTGTACCTACCCGTCGTAAATGCTGTTTCATAGATTCATTTGCATTTATCCATTAAAAAATTCTTCAAATTCGACGCGTTTTAAAATTTTAGTTGAAAGTCTTGAAGAGTGCCATTTAAGATTGTTATTGGATTGTGAGAATGTGTGCATGTAGGTGTGTGTAGATTATTGCATGTAGGTGTATGGGTCCAGTGAAGTGAAAGGTTTGCCGGAAGATCGCCATAAGAAAAACGTGTATTGCTCAGTCATGTGTTGAATCGGATTCATCGAAACCAAAATGATCGAATTTAGCAGTAATCATCGAGAGAAAATTGTATAACGCATTTAGAACGATTACTGAATAAGTGAATTGGTATTTGCATCGCCTTTTGTCGTGATTGCAGCAATCATGCATATCTTATTATGTCTTATCTGATTGCGAGAGATAATCTGCAGCTTATGATGACAGACTATTTCAACTCTTTGTGAAATTATCCGTAAAATACGCTCTTGTTGTTGCGATTTTCGAATATGCATTTGATGCACTGCTTGCTCGAGATTTTTTTCGAAAATTGAAGGAAGTCATCAATGTTGACCGAGGATTTTTGAGACTTCCGTTGAGTGTGGATTTCGTGCATTGTTACTGAAAAGTCCGGATGCTTTTATAAAAGAACACTTTCTATTCGAGAATAATTCTATCCGTTGGGTTCGAAAGAACGTTCCTTGTTTGTTTTCGCGTACTGAGACACACAAATGTGATCAAATTTCATTCATCTTCTTAAAAACAATGAAAATTTATAAGTCATCCTTTTCGTTGGTTGGTGTTTCCTGGAGAACGAAGAAAAGTGGCTACCGTGAAAATGTCCGGAACAAAGATGGGGTTCCCGAAATTCCTCGTTCCCTGTGCAGCACACCACTATTCATCGCTTGATGTTGGGTTTCCGGGAAATCAAACTTGATCTACTACTCATTGACAGAGACTGTTTGTTTACGTTTTTTTTTTTGACCGTAGCAATGATTAACATCGTTTTCATTACTGTTACTGCAGTTGAGAGGAGAGGAAATCTAGTTCGAGGTCAACAAGAAATAATTTCTCGTTTCATTGTTTCAGTACGGATTAATAAAGGTAAACATGTGTTGGATAATGTGTTGACTTCTTGAGTTTGTCATTAATAGTCTATGTTGATGCATAGTTGCATTCGCATTTCTGTATTTTGATTGTTTGTGAATGTGATCGATGCCACTCGAACGCATATTATTCAGATTTGCGCTCGTTTTTCAGTGATGACAACACAACCAACAAACAATTTCTGTGTTGTATCTTCATTACTGAATTATCAGCTGATTTTTAAACACCAATAGTGTCGCTTTTTTTGTGGTGATATGACAGACAGACAAATTACAAGCTGAATTCGAGTGCGTACTTGAATTTTCGGAATGAATTCTTTTTTTTTCGAACAGACGGGGAATCTGCCTGCCGTTTGTTTACAGATTTCGCAAAGCACCTCTTCAGTTTTTTATTTCAAAATCATTTTCTTCCTAAACACAGCCACATTGCGCATAATCGTCTTCTCAAGAATCACAAAATTAGTATTTCTAATTGATGAAATGAGCGCATAATGTTGATTTGTGATGTTTTATCAAATTTGATAGATGTGTTGGGGGG
Source organism: Anisakis pegreffii (assembly GCA_035041965.1). NCBI lineage: Eukaryota > Metazoa > Nematoda > Chromadorea > Rhabditida > Anisakidae > Anisakis > Anisakis pegreffii. The sequence continues at coordinate 27,008 of JAPYMA010000487.1, forward strand.
AATGGGGAGGCTGTCGGCGAATTATGGAGAAATGTGCAGAAAGTGACATACGAGTACGATGAAGTTTTGTTGTTAACTGATTGTGAGACTTATTGACCAAAAACGTCGTCACAAATGGTGATTGTCGAACAACAGTGTTCTGTCTCAGCAAATGATCACTATCAATAAAACAAACAATTAGCTGGAGTTGAGAAGAAAGCGATCTGAAATGAATGTTTTGCTAATGATTGTGAAAGGATTGATAGCGAGAAGGATGAGTGGATAGATATGTGGATGGGTTGATGATTACTTGGTGGATTGATGAGGCAGACTTAATGTGCTGCAATTATTGCTGAAAGTACGCTTTCACGTTCGATTGCGTGCATCCAATCACTTTCAAAATGAGATTTCTTTTATGTGAGACTTTTATTTGGTTTTTGCTTGAAGACTCAGTGAGAGAAGCTCTCGGCAAATCACTAAATGAAGGAACCTTTCTATTAAAAAAAAACAAACAAACACTAAATCCGCAATATCACATCATTATTATTGTTATCATCACTATTTGCATTACTGCCATCATATTTTATGTCAAATAAACTGTAAAACTGATATTTTATGATTGATTCGAGAGCATAAAGTCTGATTTTGCGATAAGTTCGTAACGTAACGGTGAAATTTCGCGAGGTTCTGAAATTTACGAGGTCGGCACTCACAACAGCATTTGCTTGTTCTTTCAATCAGTCTGAGAATTCGAATAGTGAACAGTTTTCGTAGATATCGGATAAGAACGAAGACTTGCGTGTACTGTTCATCGTGATAACTGATGTTATCGCCGCATGACTGTTGTCATTGTTTGGCTATTTGAGAGCGACTCGATGAGGAAAAACTTACTTGCTCATTGCACATCTGCAGAGAACATAGTTAATATTGTCATACTCGTCATAACTTACTTTCAAAAATCTTGCAGCGAACAATAATTCTCATATAATCCTCATCATTATTACATATGACGTGTTCGATCAGTTTTTTTCGATGCATTCTTAACGCAGACTGAAAGGTCATTGTTGTTTTTCTTTTTGAGAAATTGGATTAGATTAATGCTCTTGATTGATCATCATCACAATGATGATGAGAATGATGGAAGGGCTTTCGATTTATGCGCTCATAAGGATAAAAATATTGGGGTATGAATAGAAGAAAAGGAATATGATATCGAGAATGATGATGATATTCATTTTGGACGTAAGGGTTTGCGACTGATACGAGAAATAAATTAATTGCATTTTTTCTAAGTGAATCCGAATGAAACATGTGCTATTTGTGTGTTTGATTGATGTGATTCAATCATGTTCAGTGCTAGATGTTACACGCTTGAATCAGTTCATTTCAAATGTCGTCTTGTCCAAAAAAAGGATTAACATTATTCACGAGAGCAGCATTGAAGCTATTTGCTCAGTGACATTTTGTTTTGCGTGCATTAATGAAGAAACAAGGAACACAACTGCATTAAGCAGCAGCCAAGTAAACATCTTGCATACCGAGTAACTTCCTTCTCACGCATAATCTAGGCGAATATGTTCTGTTGGCTTCGGACTCGCATCGGTTTTGTCTTGTGAACGATCGAGAAGCATCTGCTGAAGTTTGTTGCGGTGGCATGTTGAAGAGCATTCATTTTTGATGTCACTAACATGGGTTCACAATAAATCTTACTGTATTCAATACATAACGAGTAGTTTTTTGTGTTGATTGTGAGATAAGGTGAGCTGACAAGTGTGAGAGCACAAGACGGATTATTTAGTTGTTACCCGTCGTCGAGCTGTTCTCAGGAATGATTTTAATAATGCACTACAAACAATAATTTCGCATCACAATCCCATAAATGAATTCAGTCTCAGCTAGTTGATGATTAAGATGGTTGTTTAACGATTGATTTTGCGCAGTGACGATTCATTTCCTTAAGCATTCATTTCCTTCTTTAGTTAGTAAAATCTTTTTTTCCCTTTAGCAGTGGCAGTTCTTAGAAACTTCACAGATTCTCACAGCTGTGATTCGTTTTTTTGTTCGGAGTTGATGAGAGTTTGGAGTATGATTCGTTGATGCAGTGATTCCCTTGGAATTATGCGACGATGCGTTCGTTTAATTGGTAATTCCATTTGGCTAGAAAAGGGATGAATCGAATGGTAATACGTGATTTCAAGTGAATCATTAGTCATCAGCCGTAAGCCATCATCTATCATCAGATCTTTCATCCATTTCTCTACTGTGCACTTTTCGAATAGGACAACCGGCAGCAATACAGATCGAGAACGACTGAATGGAGTGACGTTTAGCGTAGATTTTACACGCAACGTCCTCGTGACAAGTTCGCTGAAACGATAATGAAAAAGTCGACTTCGTAGTCGGTGAATACAAAAAACTTTTTTCCAGAATTCTTATATTCCAGTTATCCATTCCACTATGGATTCATTATAATCTCCTGAAAAATATTGCTTCATCTCAATGTTCGGTGCAAATTGATCGTTCGGAATTTGGATGAAATTATTGAGCGGCAAAGGGAAATTCACAAGGTCTGCGCATTCACGCCAGGGAAAGGCAGTCGGTTACCGTCTCATTTTTCCGTGCATAAGCACTAGCAAACTTTGAGAAAACTTTGTTATGGCATTGATGACGAATGAAGTTTTCGCTTTCTTCCTTCTGTAAAAAGTGCGTTTCAATATTCAAATTGCAGCAGTTTTTTTCCTGCGTCAGTTTGTGGAAATTCGGTTCGCTTGAATGAAATTCGATTGAATAGTTCGTGTCATTTTTATTCTTTGACACTGCTTCACTTACCTTCAAGTTTCGTTGCGCTTGTTCAGTATCGTTGCTCAGCCCGCAAACTAACTTATCCATTTGTTATTACATTTTGTGGTTTGTTCATAAAAACGAGCACTATTCTTGTTATATTCTGTGTGTGTCGATCAGTTGCGAGCTAATTTATTACGGCTCTAAATTTAATTAATTAGAGATTCATACTGAGATGCTTATTGCATGTTTTGATGGATATAATGTGATTGTTTTGTTGTGTTCGTTCGTTTGTTCGAGTGATGCGAAGCAATGATTTATGAGGATTTGATTGGGAGAAAAATGCGTTTGCTACATTAAAAACGATATTGCAATATTTATTGGTCACATTATGAATGGCAGTTAGTCGACAACGATGTGTTATTACTTCGTTATTACTTTTGCGTTGTGCATCATGTTACGCATTCGGATTGCATTTCCGACACATTTGCATGCAAGCAAAAATATTGATGATAGCACTATAGAATAATTTTCAATTTGATTTCGATTGGCGTTGTGGATGATTGCAGAAATTTTCCTCTTCTTCCATGATAACGTTGGCTCGTTTTGAAAGGGGAACGATATTACGAAATCGGATTATGAGCGATGTATTCAGAGCAAGAAAGTTGTGTTGCGATGGCACTTCAGTGCTTCTCGGAAATCGACATTTACTGTACTGAACAGAGCGTGAAATTCAATCTTTCATTTGAATAATAGACAAAAAGTCAGTAGTCAGTATTGAAACAAATGCAGAACGAACGAACATTCGAGATCAGTTCAAACGATCATTGGTTGTAACGAGCAAATCAATGTTGAATGAAATTACAAAAATTATACTTTATACTTTTTTGTTGGCTTATTCTTTTTTTTGTTGAGGAAATTCACAGTTGTTTTCCTAGTCGTTCAGTGCAGGATTCAGTGAATTATTGCCTTCATGCAACGTATTTTAACAGTCATTCGTCTGAGGTTATCGTCGTTTTGGTTGACGCTGTTTCCAATGATTGAATGTGTCTTTAAAGAATTGATCTTGTGATTTTTAGTCAGTCAGTCAGTCATATAATGGGTAATGACATTTCCAGTGCGAATAATGGCATTGTTGACGCATTTTCGTAAAAGTGTGAGTGTAATGGATGAACTTCCACGAATTCGTTTCTGTCCAGCCTAATAAACTACTTCTGACGAGAACGTTATGAGCTTTCGGGCATTTCTTGTTGAGATTTGATTACGGTAATCGGAGGAAATGCCTTCGATTATCTTAATCAAATCAGTTTTCTGTTGTTAGAGAGCGATTAGAAATCACTCCGAAAGACGTAGAGTGATCTCTAATTCCTTCATCATATCATAAAATCGCTCAAAAAACCAATGAAAAGCCCTTGAAAGTGAACCGCACAAAGCACATTCGTTGAGTTTGACGTCAAATTTGAGCGAATTCACGGGGCATCGCGTGCTTTGATGGATATGCTTGAATTGTACAACATTATGTCGATGTTGATCGACAGTCTACGTCAAACTGATTCAGTATTAAACATTTCTGCAGCATTGATCATTTCTGCAGCACTTTGACTACTTTCGAACAATATTTGTGAATTGTTGCCGAATATTGGCTCCAAATCACTTTGAGTCTTTTCGTTTCGTTTGTAGAATTATTTTCATCGCTATCCACCTATTGTTCATTGTTTCAGGAAGCGATTGCGCTGCTCGAGCCATTGCTGTCAGCCAAAGAGAACTTCGTTCGTCAAGGTGCTGTGATTGCGATGTCGTTCATTCTGATACAGCAAACCGATGCGTGCTCGCCGAAAGTCAACGAGTTCCGCAAGACTCTCACTAAGGTCGTTTCGTTCATATATTGCCCGTTCATCATTATTATCTCTACTCAATTTACTTTATTCATTCAAAAATGATTGTATTATCTCAACTTTAAAATGACTTCACTTTTATCGGTTGTAATATTCTACTTATGGATGATCATATGTATGATTTTCCCAGAAAGGGTACCAAAAGATGTGAAAAATGAAATGATTATTCTTTAGAGTAATTATATTCGTTCAGTAAAAATTGTCATGTTGTTCCATCATCAATTGATCTCTGTACGTTCTTCATGTTCATGTATTTGCATTCATAGTTGAAAACTGAATTCAAAATGAGAATTTTCATGTCATATCCATAGTGAATTTGTTTTCATTTGATATTTTAATAGATTGACAGAAACTGTTTCAGATGATAACCGAGAAAGGTGAAGATTCAATCACGAAATTAGGTGCAATCCTAGCACAAGGTATAATTGATGCCGGCGGTCGTAATGTGACCATCTCATTGCACAATCGCAGTGGACATTCGGACATGCAGAGTGTTGTCGGGACTTTTGTATTTCTGCAGTACTGGTATTGGCATTCGTTAGCGCATTTCGCATCATTAGCATTCAAACCGACTTGTTTGATTGGACTCAATGCCAACTTAGAGGTTTGTTTATCTCATTCTTTGTTGTTCTTATTATTATAGTGATTAATTTATGACAGATTTAACGGGTTTTTTGCATTACGATTTGATGGTGGAATTTTTTGTGAATAGGAAAAGTGTTGTATTGGCGTTTTGTAAAGGTAACATTGCTTATCTTCTAGAAATACGTTTTTTTTAGATATGGATATGTATATTAGTGATTTGTAATGCAAGATAAGATGAAATTATCCGCAAAAATTGCTTTGAGATGTAGATTATACATGTTATGAGAGTTTTCGATCGTTGCACCAAGTTATAGTTTGTAATTGACCGATTGGTCTATAACTGTAGAACTGACTACTAGTGAGAGTGCTTAATGATCTGTTTCACTATTTTAACACTTCCCAAACAATTACCTCTCTCCCCTCTTTTCGAACACATAGGCACATTGAAAAGGGTTCTTCCAGAAGGCAATTGTTTAAGGATCACTTGTTCAAGTGCTGATTTTGAGACTGAATTATCCTTAGTGTTAGTTAGACGCGTGTTGTCCGTGGTTGCATTCGGAGCAACAAATAATAACAGGCTGTCCATTCAGTTTCATTGTGCCATTTTTTGTACGAGGAGAAAAGTTTAATTGGAGGATGAATTTTAGATGCCAAAAACGGAGTTCCGTTCAAATGCAAAGCCATCGACGTTCGCATATCCGCCACCGCTTGAAGAGAAGAAGAAGGAGGAAAACGAAAAGGTGCTGCGTTCTGTGCTTTTTCTTGTGCACATTTTGTTCATAAACTCACCTCGTAGTGTTGATGTTGTGTTGTGCGGAGTATTATGCGCTCATTTCATTTAGCGAATGCAATCGAGAAAGCATTCTGTGTACGAAAATTAGTTGGGGAATGCAATGAGTGTCAGTGAGTGTTTGACTATGGAACAAGTCTTGTTTGATTTAACGGCTGGAAGGTTTCGATTTCAGGAGTTAAATTAATGGATTAATGTGAATGAAGAGATTAAGTGGGTGCTGAAAATGATTGTGTAGCTTAATAAGGGAACGTTTAATTTGATAGGTTGAAACAGCGGTGCTTTCGATTACGAACAAGAAGAAAATGTCAACAGCTGAGAAGAAAGAAAAACGAGACGAAGCGAAAGAGAAAGAAAAGGAGAAGGAAAAGGACAAAGAGAATCGTGAAGAGAAGATGGAAGTGGATACCACGTCCACAGCCGATACGACTGCTTCTGAACATAAAATTGAGCCGAAAAGGTTAGCAGAAATGTTCATCGCATCTTTGTTGAAAAGAAATTTATTTTTCAAATTCAGAAGACGATTCTTTCGCGTACTGTGAGCAAATCGTCAAAAAATGAATCTTTCTCTTGGGTGTTCATCGCGAAATCAGAAAAAAAAAACTCGAGACTGTGTGGCTTTGACCATTTGTGGGATTGCGTCGATAAATCAACGATGCGGTACGGTTGAGCGTTGACGAAAAAGCGTTTTATGTGCAATTGGCGTTTTATGTGAGACGATCGAGAGAGATTGCTCGTGATAGCGCTGATTTATTTGGTGACACTTAATAGAAGTTTATCGAATTCATCCGCATAATTACTTTCGTCTGCTGTCACATTTATGGTCGATTGTGTGCTTTTTTGTGGTACACTGGGATTGGCTGGCTTATCGTGTATTTTGATGCATTACCAATTGATAATAGCATTACTTTGTTATTCGTCTCATCTTCTCAGAAAGAGACGCTTTTTTTGAGGTGTTCACAGAGGATATCTATCGCTCGTCAATCAGACGATGTTAATTCATGACATTCGCCTTTTTTCATTTGCTTATCGTCATTGAATGTAACTGACTGTCGAGAATGCAAATGTCACATAAGCAGATAAACGGATATGTTCAATTGAATGCACTTATTAAGTGATTATCAGTATTTTTGTGCTCGGTTGAACTGTAAAAAGAATAAATTGTTGCAGTGTATCCATAAAGGAGTCAGAGCCACTAACGCACAATCTCCAAAATCCGGCTCGTGTGGTGCGTCTACAACTGAAAACTCTTCAAATGCCAGAGAATAGTCGTTATAAACCGTTGAAGTCTCTTTCGCAAGGTGGCATCATTATGCTAAGGGACAAGAGGGCTGGTCAAGAGAAGGTTATTATAATAATGATTGTTTTTAGTTTGCCATCTTTTGTATCGTTTCAATGAGTTTACGACCGTCTTTCTTGTGATTGTTGCATTTTTCGTGACTGTGGTATATGCAAGGTTAGGAAAAGGTGTATCAATGATGACTGTAAAAAGAGTTGTTTGGTAATTTTTGTGTAGTTTTACACTAGTGGTAATAAGAGTTACAATTTTGCCGGTATATTATGGTGATGTTGAATGTGTGAGTTGATCTTATAATAAGAAAGAGAATTGCTTCAGGAGGAGATAGTAGCTTTGGTGGCAGCTGGTGGTACGAGAGCAAACGATGGCAAAGACTCAACTGAAGAAGCGACACCACATGCACCGTTCGAAATCAATATCGCTTCTTATTAATTGATCTTCATTCAGTCGATAATTTGATATCCTTATAAATGTGTTGTTTTTTGAATAAATTCTTAAAGTGGTCCTAATTCTTAAAGTGTACAAACTCAGAATAGTGCATCATGAAAGCATATCACGATAGTCAGGTAATCAATCCACTGGTGATTGGTTGTCGTGGATATTGTTAGTATGAAATGGATGCCATCACTGTCACAAAGGAGCCCTCCTGAACAATTAATGGTGTAGACTCAACTGAAGAAACATTAATTGAAGCGATTGTAGCACAGCTCCGCTTCAACCAGCGGCTGGTTGCCTGCCTGTGTTGAGAACTGTCTTGCTGCCGGGTCGTTTGTAGTATGTCAGTTTTCACCGGGACACAAAACACGCCACTGGTGAACTTTCCGGACGAAGCACACAACATTTCAAGCCATTCCCAGCTGTATCTCGTCTTTACACAGTTGCAATTTGGTGCAGTTATACAAAAAATGTATTGGTCTTTGCATTCCCACCATATTCAAGTTTTGGACTTGAGTTCTCGGAGGAGTAACATTAGGAGCTGTATGGAAATCAACATTGAAATATTGCATCCGTGCAACGAGTTTAAACCCAAGTTTCCGTTGGTTCAAAGTGATCGTTTAGGGCAAGCTGGGTTGGAGACATCGAAATTTCCATCTGCATGAAGTGGTTTTACTTAAATTCTCAATTTGATTAGAGCTGTCGTAAATGCAAAATCTCGAATGGATGATGATCTGAAGAATGTATCGTTTTGTTCATTATCTTTTTCAAGGGACGTCAAAAGTGGTTTAGTTGATTAAATATTGTATTCGCAATGGTTGAGTGTTGCATTCATGGAAGGGCGTGCTCCATTGCCAAAAAACTTTCGTCAAAGGTAAATACATAATTATTGTATTCATAAGGTGTTTATATACGACGGCTATTCTAAAAAAGTGCACTCAAAGTGAGTTGCTGACGTATTTGCGACTGAGCATTTCGTGTGGTCGGATAATTGTTAATTGGTTTTGAATTGTTTTTCGAATGATAAGGAACTATTTATTCATCACGAAATATCCGTGTTGTTGCGTGCGTTTCGGGATTGATTCTCGTGTTCTGGCGTGATGCTGTTCACGCCTTGAAAAGGTAGATTCGTAACAAAGCGTTTTCAGTCCATTCATACTGCATCGATTCATCCAGCAACTGACTGCATATTCAGCTGATTTTGAGCTGAACCGGCTTGAACATGAAGCGAATCAATTGCTGAAGTTCAAATTAGCAAATGATAAATGCATAAAGCAACAGCACAGAAATGTGGTCTTTCATTCATGCAGTTGTTTTGAATTTAAAGGGAAACAGTGAGGACGAAGACGATATCGACGAAAAGCGTCAATCTGAGCAGCCTCACCGTGAATCACCACCGTACTATGGTCTTATGCCGAAAAATATTTCATCCGAAAGAAATTCGACATCGAATGCAATCTCTTATGGACTCAAACGTAAAGTGGAACGCCAATGTGAGATGAAAGTCTTTTTGAAACTTGTTGGAAACATGTTGAGTTTCTACCACTGAAATTTCATGGAAATTCACTGACAAAGTGATTTGCTGTAAGGAACGAGCAGCGATATCGTATTACGCACTTATGTCACCTATTCCTTGAGTACTACTTCAAGTTTATCTCTTTCGTTGGCATACGAGCACAATTATGATGTGAAGTTTCGTTACATGTTCTCAGCATCACTTAATAACTGATATTTCATCATCGACTGAAGAGAATGCAAATGAGCCTTGTGGGACATGAATGCTGAGTAGACCTATAATTCAGTGGAATTGTTGATTGTGAAATAATGATATTGCTGTCAGCTCTTGATGTGCCACTTGGTGAGTGGAATCAAGAAGGATCATTGCGTTCCAAGTCGGACAGTTTGAGCTATTTGGGTCAGTCACCGTCTGCTAGATACGAGACTAAGGTGACAAGAAATAACGATGAAAACAGTCGTCATCAGGTTATATACGACCATCTTTTTTCATTCTAAAACTGATCCTTTCCCTAATCTTGGAACACTGCGAATGAACACCCTTTAGTTATTGAACACCTTTAGCTCGATGATTTTCAATTAGACTCCAATAAATAAAATTAAATCAACCCGAAGCAATGCATTTAATTTTCCCTGACAGGAAATTCTCTAAGCAATAGGAAAACTTTTACAATTCAATCGTCTATAAAATATTTTTAAGCGCTGAAAAAAACCACGCTACTTCGAGGTCTAGAATACTTTCGTTTGGTACATTGTTCGTTTTCTTTCAAATTTCAATGATAAGAAGTTGATTCGAAGTAAGTAAACTGCAGATGAGATCATCGAAAGAAAAGCGCCACATAGAACGCGTCGCATTGATGGCTGAAGGCGGCGTTGAAAAACTCTCAAAAAAGGATTTGAACAATAGTAACAATGATCAAAATTTAAGCATCTCGTCACCCAACACGTACGATACTTTCAATTGGTAATTCCTTACTCGATATCATCAAAAACTATGCGTGATTTGATAAGGCAGTACTCTATCAGTCCATTTCTTTCGTGCGCTATTGAATATGAACTGTTGAATGAATAACCCCACGATCAAAGATCACTAATCCAGAGTTTATCCTCTAAACGCATCATTCCAGTTTTCAAGCTAGAAATATTAGGTACAATAATAAGCGTTGATAGCGCAGTCATGACGTTGCGCTCAATGTTCTCTCATTAAAAGTCACAACACGTCAAACAATTTCATCAAGCAATAAATTTTCTTGAATGAGACAAAAACAAACAACAAAAGTGATCGTAAAAAATCGTTGTTGATGATTTTAAAAATCGTAACTCATGACTTCAAAACCACTGATCTGTGATCATTTCACAAATGTCACAAATCGCTAAGTTCATCACAGATCGCTAAGCTTTTCCAACAACACTCCGTATCCTTACACCGTAAACTTCACAATTCATAGTGTTCACATTCGTTGACCACACGAGAAATGCACTCAGAGAGTACATGCGAATCCTTTCTGTGTTCTCCTCGATTGATTGAGACTGTATTTTATGCAAGTAAGAACTCTGCCAGTGGTCCTTTGATTCACGTTTCTTTTTAAGCGTTCGAACGCGAGCTTTCTTGACACTATGCTTCCTCCCATTAAGAAACACCATCATGTGCTATATTGGTACATTATGAATCAGTGCGTTCAATCTACATCATTATGACTTCCGAGTGATTCGAGACTTTCTCCATCCACTTTATACCTTTTCCGCTGTAGCATGAGAAAAACTGTCACCCATTTATTAATCTGTGATTTATCGCCTAGCATCAAACTGAGTGGGATCGGTTTTTGATCGTTTCCGTGGCATTTCTCCACTGAATTAATCTTAAATTTGTATTTGTTGACCATAGCTTCGATAGTCAAGATGGTGTTATTCATACGGCAAACGTTCAATCCGACAACGAACAGTTAGCCACAATACGCGCTGCTTATATTGGTCCATTGAGAAAACATGAAGCTGAAGAATTCATTTCAAAACCAACATCTTTCAAAATATATCACCGAGTAAGCGGAATCATTTTTGATTTTTGTTTTTGCTCATTTGAGTTCATCTCAAATAATACGTGGTTAAGCGATAGTTGAATTTCAAATCATAGATAAGACTGATACTTCTTGATATGGAAGGGATTTTCGAGACTGCTGAAGATGAACGCAGTACCAAAGAAATTGTTTCGAAAGGGGGAAGAAAGTTCGACATGAACCAAAAGTCATTATAATCGGTCGCTTCTCAACATTGCCATTAAATTCGCCGAATAATGATAATTATTAGTCACAGTGAAACATTGGAAATGATCTAATATGAGCACATTGTCGAGTCTTTTTCATTTGAAAATGACTTCAAAAAATTCATTTTCAGATGCCAAATTCGAATTCACTGAGCAGTATCACATCACATCTACCGTTATTCATTGCGTATCGCAGTGGACGTGGCAGAATACAGTCAGCAATATCCTTTTGTTAACACTTTTCTATCGCTTTGCTTTTAAAACAGTAGTGTTATTAACACATTTAACGCATTTACCATTCATCTTTTGAATAACGTTAACATCATCATCCTGAATGCATATTATCAAGTTGTCGAAAATGAAGAAATGATATGTTGCAGTCACTACGCAATAAATGAGTCGAAAGTCTACGAACGAAAGGGTGCTGAGCTCACTCCTGTGACCTCATATCAGGTACCCTTTTTTTGCGACTTCTCATTTTTCATTTTCAATTCATTTGTTAATTGTTTTCGTTTGTCTGTCAAAGAAAATTCTTAATACTTCATTTCATGAATTTTTTCAAACTCATCATTCAAATCGTCACTTTTTGTTTCAATCTTTGTCCGAATTACATACGAATGCTGTTCGAATTACACAAGGAAGCTAAATTATTTCCTTTTGTAGTCAGCGTTCAGAATGATTCAAAAAAGAACTGTTCTCGTTAGATGCTAGAAATGAATTGTGAGTGCCATATTTTGTACTCATCGAACCACTATCAGTGACCAATTGTGCAATTTAATAAGCCAAAGCTCTTCAACAGGTTGATTATGGCGATCCATCAGCGCCGAGATTCTTCACAATCGAGTCACTCATTCACTACTATACAGTCTACGTGCATTTACGTCGAACAAAACACGGCGAATGTGTCGCAGATATTTTTCCACGTCTTCGTCCATTTAAGCGTAACTATCACAAGCATTCAGCACGTGTCAATTGATTCGTCTCGACCACCTCTCAGAGAGTGCTACTGAACATTTCCCATCCTTCAAAACATGTCCCGTTATTATTTCTTCACATCAAACCAAAACCATTCTCAATTATTCGCAATCGAAAGTACAAAAACACTGTTTTGGTTCAATTTCAATTTTTAATCGTTTCGTTCTTGACTTGTACGGAGCATCAATGTTCTATAGCCGTGTTGTTCACTTACGTCTATTTCAAATTAAAATATTCACATTCGTATTCGACGATTGCATTGAATAAATTCCGTTCGGAATGTCTGTTGTGAGTTTTTCATGCGCAAAGACAAACTTTTAAGAACTGAAACTTAAAAGATTTTCTTAGAGTATCACCTAAATGTGTGCATTTGAAAGGGTATGTTATTCGCATTCCTCTTATATTCGACATTCGATAAGCCTAATTGGTCACTTTCAAGATTCGAATAAAAGTAAACTTTTAAAATATATCGAAAAGTTTCAAAACGATATCGAGAAGTTTCAAACTTTTGGGGCTCACTGGTTCATCTACTTCTCATCATTATTAGGGTTAATTTCCGCTGCAACTATCATGTATATCAATGTTAATCAGCACAACATCATCGAGCCATGTGTAAAGACCAACTATTTAACAATATAAACCGGTTCTTGGATGATTCAATGATCATAAGATTCATCAGTCGATTCGAATGAACGATAAAGAAAAACAAAAGAGGTGTCCGTCCAATAAACATGAACCTTTGGTAAATTACACGATTAGAATGAATGATACACATTGATGTGGACATATGGATGGTGATGAACGCTTATTTCCATTATAAAAGAGAGTGAAAAGGAAGTGTTCATTCAGAATTTGATGAGATTATGTTGTGTTTTGTTTTGCTCTAAAAACGGTAAATGTTTTTTGAAATAACGATTAAATGAATATACCAAGTTTAATGAGCCTTAAGCAAATAACCTTTTACAATTCCTCTGAATGTTCGACGACCACTGCGCCGAGTTATACGCACTGTTGCCTTGTATATTATCCACTTGCTGGTCTACAGTTCAGCGCTGATATTACTGCTAAACTGGTGAGTGCTTCTACTGTGATCGTTCAAAATCCTATAAATATTCAATAAGATTTATCTTACAATTAATCAGTCACCTTATTAATGGAAGTTTTTCTTCGTTGCATGTCCTTTGTTATGCTATCACATAATAAATGCTCGGCTAAAATTAACGATTGGCATGCATTTGAGAGATTGTTTCGAAGTTGAGTTTTAGAATGGCTGATGTCTTATGATTAGTTTTGGTTAGTGATCTTTCTGTTCCACACTTTTGACAGACTATTCTATTCTTTTCCATTCCGCCCTTCGGTTCTATCAATTCTTCGGGTCCTTTTTCTGAAACTCTTCTGATTTATTCCAGCAGATAAAATACAAATTGAACAGTTTCACTGGAATGAAAGCATCACCAGTTCTGATACGTTGATAACAATGTTCATTCGAATGTTTTGTGAGATTATTTATTCCGATGGAGTTGGCACTGGAATTGAACAAATCGACTTCAATGTGCATAAACGTAGATTGCACGTATAAATCTGATTGTCAACTGAATTGACTGAATCTAGATTGCAGAATTCGACATTCACTGCAAACGAAATCATGCGAGAGTTATTGCTTTCAACTAGGCTCCGTTTGAACAACTCATGAGCTTCCTTGCTCAGAGCAAATCTTAAGTTCTCACTCAGTTTTTGGTCTCTTAGGAACGTTGTTATTCACATTCTATCGGAAAATGCTAGATGATAAATGAGCAGTCGCCAAGATTGAGCGAATCGGCAATCACTTCAGTTTTTCTGGATGTCAAAACGATCAAAATAACACTACTTCTGTTTGTTAATGAACTAATTCAAAAACAAATTATTCGATGGGATTGTTTAGTGAAACAAAACATTACATGTAATCAACGGACGACTAATCGTGACAGTGTCGCGAAAATGACGTTTAATTTGAACTCAAAGAAATTATTGCATTGGGAAATGTTTTGAATCGTTGATTGGAAGAAATTTGAATTCTTTGAGCGAATTCAACTCACTTGAAAAAGCGACAATTCTCCCTAGTCATTATGAATTCCCATTGCACAAATGCATCACAAAAGGATGAGGTTGTGCTGAAAACCAAAAAATGACATTGGAACCGAATGAAGTGACCAGGAAGTTTCATGCTCACGGAACTTCACTAATTTCTTGAAGATTCATAGTTTTCCAACAGTTTCATTTCCTTCCAAAATGACGATATTCATGAATGTTCGATAATGTTTGAAGATTTCGAACGCCTATCAACAAACGATCAAAAACTCAAAAAGCAAATCCACCGAAAACGTTACGATGATGAACGCTAACTCGAGACGAGTTCATTTCGATTTCAACGTGCAACGATTTATTTATTCAACGAGCGATGACCAAAACGATAATTGCAGTGTTATTTCCACATAGTTCCATTGCATGAATGAACGATGCTGATCTTTATTTACAATTGTTCATTTACGAAATATGTACATTCAGAGTGCAAATCATCACACCAATACGTCACTTCCTCACTGATAACGATACGCTCATTATGTGCTCCATTCGAATAGACTTTGGTTTGCATCATTTTAACGCCAATGATGATATTTTGTGGATTGTTTTGCATAAATTTTGTACATTGTTGCACATAGTTTTGTGTAAATTCATTAATTGTATCGGTGTTTGTTTGAAGTTAAATGCTAATGTCTAATGTTACCTTTATGACTGTATCGCAAAGACGTTCAACCTCTGCAGACGAATAAATGTTATGCATAAGTTGAAACTGATGAAACTCATTGTGACGCATGACGAATGACGTATGAACAAATATATTGTATGAACAAATATATTTTATTGCAACGTTGAGAAATTTGTTTGCGACAGTGTCAAGTCAGATCATTTTGACTGTGTCGTTGAAAGATGAAAACCGTTTCGTTTGTTTGCTTTCCCCCACATTCTTTCGTCAAGAAGCATATGTAGATCGGTTGAAAGTGAATCAATTCTGCATATTCTTAATTTTGAAAATGTTGCTCGTTTTGAACGGTTTTCACAGTAAGTGGCAAGGTGAAGACTCAATTACATGAATATTACTTACTGTTTGATCATTTTAAACCGTTCCTTAAAACCAACTACCAATTCTTTGGATTGTCCTCTAATGACATATGCTTCTATAAATGCTGAAAATTTTCTTTTTTGGGAAGAAAGCCGAAATCGATTAAATTACAAGATATTAAGCATATGGAAGCAAAAATGAGTCACTGTTGTTCTTGGAACAGCACACTGTCAATCCTCCCTTTCAGGTAACACATTGAATAACCTACAGATGCAATTAATTAATTAATTAATTTTGATTTTGATCGAACGGGATACATTTAATCGAAAATGTATTCCCACTGAAATTTAAAACAGTCTCATGATTTGAAGCATTCGCAAAGGATCGTGAAGAAGCCGACTATTCAACCAAATACGAACGAATCGAGGCAGCCCGTTAAACAAGGAAAGAGCGTGAAAATGAATAGTTTGGTTGTGATAGGTGGCACTGTTGTTTTCATTGAATGTTGAATGTAAACTGCTATACTTATGAAGGTTTTGATTAAAATTTGTTGATTGGTATTAACTTTTGCTGTCGTTCCTTTAGATTTCAACTTGAATTAATTGTTGTGTTTACATTGGTCATGCATATTCATGAGTATAACATTTTGCCTTAATAATTCGTTCCACTGATACGTATCGTGACTTAAATGATGACCATTTTATGTGATTGATAATAAGAATACTTGTTTATGAAGTATCCCATTTGTTCGCGTATAAATGAGACCCTTTGCTGTTCATTCGCCTATTTGCTCGGTTTCATATCATATTTTTCAGCCTATTTCAACGAGTCACCCACTTTGGCTGAAACTGTGATCTAACTGCCCACTTTCCTTCTCATATATAGCGACACAAAGTGAACACTCTGAAAACGGTTCAGGGGTCAAAGTGAGGATAATCTGTAAACTTAAGTATGTATGGGCATCAGGGTGATACGGAAACCATGACCATAGAAGGGTTCATGTGCAAGACATTGCAAATGATTCGTGTTTGTTAAGGAACATTCTATACAAAATTTCAGCTTTTATAGAAGAATTCCATGGAGGAGTCGCGTTCAGCATTCATACATTCTACTGCGGCAGTGAGCACTCACTGGAATGCATTAACCTATCACCTCATCATATGGATGATTAAAAACAATAAATTATTCGGATGTAAAGACCACAGAATTAAATCAATTGTTAAATAATGAATATACACTATAAACATTCAGTTTCAACTAATATCACTTCAAGATTAAAAACATGTATGCTTATTCGACAATCTGATGTGGTGAAGAGGCATCAAGAAAACATTCAAGGATGCATAGCGAGCAGTTTTCAG
Source organism: Anisakis pegreffii (assembly GCA_035041965.1). Lineage (NCBI taxonomy): Eukaryota > Metazoa > Nematoda > Chromadorea > Rhabditida > Anisakidae > Anisakis > Anisakis pegreffii. The sequence goes on from JAPYMA010000487.1 coordinate 43,981, forward strand.
CTCATTACAACTAATCATCTAGTGTACCTATGTCTCAAGAGCCCAGTACGTAAAGCTTACTCCTCTCCGGCAATCTTAATTTCGATTTTCGCATCCAAAGACGATCACCCTAAAAACGAAACATCATACAAACTATAACAGTTCACTTTGACGGCTTTTCAGCTTATATCCACTCATTCAGTGTAAAAAAATAATGAGTGGTTTATTTGCGTTCAGCGGTTTCACACATGGACACGAAACACGAATCAAGAAAGTGCCTCAAATGACAACGCCTTCATGGAGTGTCGACGGTCTATTATTTCAGAAAGCAGTAGTGAATGTGGGAAGCTGATTTTATGAAATCTAGAACAATGTAAACATTTGAAACCTACACTGATAGTACGATTGAGCAATGGTAACCAGCAATCGCATCTATTGATAAAAATTCCAAGAAAGTGCAATCGAAGCCACTAGAATGCTCAGTTTGCCGCTGATAAGAAGCATTACTTTGAACGAATCACTGATAAGCTAAGGTTGACGGAACGCATAAATAGATTCTTTGACAAGCAATCGTCTCCATACCACCGAAAATGGCCAACGGTTTGCTGGCAAAGGTTGCCTTAGGTAAGTGATTAGTTCTGGTTTGATTGCGTTCCTTACGAGCAATTTTGCACATTCAAATAACCTCTTCTTGAATTTTCGAAAAAATTCTCAAAGCGTCGGAGTGAAAATCGCACGATAAACTTTTACGAAAGAAGGAATTGATCTGTTATTCAATTGAGTGAACGTAATAGAATCAATGACTACAATAAGCTTATCGTATTTGCCTTATCGCTGAATCCTAACTCTCGAAGTTCAGCATCCAGCTCATCTAACAATAAGGCAATAGTATTCGTAAGTCATTCTCGAGATCGACGAAACTGTCTATCGATTATGAATGAATCATTGTTTCAGTGTGTCTATTGGCGGCTGTTGCACTCGGCATTGTTAGTGTTGTTCTGAACGTAATCATTCTAACCAAAGAAAACGCTCGGCAACCTGGACCGACAGCAGCACTAACGAGAAACTGTGAGGCAACCACGAAACCAACAATTTCCAAATCACCCGGCTTCAAGGTTAGATTAAATTTGAACCTTCCTTGAAACAATTATGGACGAGTACAGGCAGTTGCGACATAATTTTGCAAAAAGTATAGCTGTCACTTGCATATGGCTGTTTCCTGATGAAACTCGCAATACTGGAACTGAATTTGGTGGGTGTAATAGCAGAAAATTGCCCTGATCGTTATCCCCCAAAAAAAAAACAAACTAATTAAACACGCGAATTTTAACGCATTGAGCACCTATTGAAACGATTCATCATAATGTCTAACGATCACATCAAGTGTCTTCCGCAGATAAAACCATTTAATAGTATTCTCAGCTGCATTCTTCGTATTCTCACTCAAATTTTAGGCTGCAGCAGATCTTCTATTGGAAGGATTGGATTTCGACTATGATCCATGCAAGAATTTCTATAAGTTTACATGTAATAAATATACGACTTCGGCTAAGCGACACATGGGAGCGTTTGGTGAAGTTGAAATGGAAGTACTTAAAGCAATCTCTGAAACACTCACTATCAGCAATACTAGTCAGCCCTCTTCAATAACTGAACTAATTTTGCAGAAAGTTTGTTTTTGCATATTTATGAAATGAATCTCTCTTTTACAACTTCACTTTGGATAGAATATTATTTCGGCGTAGCGTGACATGCCCACATGTTTTCGATTAGTTATTCGAAATCGAGGACAATGTAGCTAATCGAATTATAGGTTGTGATATGAGAGTTCAAACCATTTCAGGCTTTCAATTCGTGTGTGAATTGGCATGGTAAAGAGAAGGCGGCGAGTTTACACCAGATAATGACGTACTTGTATGTTATTCCTTTTGATGGAAAAGATTGTAGTAAAAATGCTGAAGTCACTCATGATTAAGATCAACACTCTAGTTGTAGCTGCGAAGAATTTTGAGCGAAGAGTGGTTATTGCTAAAACAGAGGTGGATGAACTGGGAGAGACTCGCCCGCCTTACGTATTACAGGTTCTCGGGGATTCCAATGCTCGAGTCAAACTGGAACGAGACGACCGTATCAGATGCAGACTTCTGGAGTGCAATCGGTACATTGGAATTGCGTTACGCTGTACCGTCACTACTACAATCGTATGTAACCATTGACACGAAAAATGTCAGCAGAAATGCATTATATATAGATCAAGTTAGTCAAATTTCGCATAAATTGATTTCTGTTGCAACAGTTTAAAAAAAGTGGACCGTATTATATGTCTTTGAATCAATCGAGCATCAAGATTCAAGGCGAGATCGCGATACGTACCATTTCTAAAACAAGTCTATGCTCGAATCATGCTAAATGTGACCAACCGCGATCATGAACAGATTTCGAATCTTTTATTAATGATTGAAATGTATGTTATTTGCAGATCCCATTGTATATGCCTCGAGACTTCTACGTGAAACCTCAGTTTCTCGATTACTTGAATGAATATTTGGATAAAATAGTAGACGCGGCGGTTCAATTCGGTCTCGAAATAAAATCAACAGCAACTCGCGAAGCTATTTTTAAGGTACTAATTTATTTAACTCATATTATTCGCAGCATTTTTCACAATGAGCTGAAATTTTACGCATTCACTCATTCAAATATGACTTGCGCAATGCAAAGACTGCCTCACAATTCATCTGATGTTTTTATCGCAGGATGCTGTGAAAGTGGCTAGACTTGAACTGAAACTGGCACTAGCATCAGTCCCGTCAGCATTACTTCGGAATTACGAAGAGAAATCCAATTCGTACAACATAGAACAACTCAAGGCTGCGTATCCGTCGATCGGTTGGGAAGCATACCTCGGCGCTCTCTTGCAGCGGGTATTTGATTCGTATTGAACTACTTTTTCATTTTCTGAAGTTTTTTGTTTATGATCACATCGACCTATCTTCCAACATGGTTTCGATACGTTGTCTGGTGATATTTGCTTCTAACTCTTCTCTTAAACTAACACAATTATGTGTCCGGAAAGCATGTTGTCATGTCATTATACAACTGAATGCTCATTTGCAGTCTGTTCAACCAAATGATTCGTTCAACATTAATCAACCTTCTTATTTGGGTACCTTGAATACGATTCTGGCTGGTGAACAATTCTCGAAAAGAACATTCGTTAATTTCGTTGCTATACATTTCGTGGAAGTAATGATTATTGCCTCATTGCCTTCGTTCGTTCCTATGACATGGTTTATGTTCAATGGGGCTCTTTCAGTATTTCAACGTCATGCCATTCTAGAGTTTTAGTGAATTGAAATTCGTGGGTTTTCATTACCATTTATTGTTCGAAGCTCCACCACTATTTTTGACTCCAACAAATGGCTAGATTGTGAATTTGTAGTCATCCACCCGACACTTCCGAGAATCTAAGGGCAGTCCGGCTAGGTGCAATTTTTGACAGTTATGCATTGCATATCATGCGGACAGATTTACGGTGAAAGATCGCTGGGTCAAATCAACTGTCGAAAGCCATATAAAAATGCTTAATTGATGCAGTAAGAGCTGATTAATGAATTAATGTCAATATTTAGGAGAACTTGGCAATTTTACAAAAGCATGGAGGAGATCATTACGCGAAACTGTTCGAATTCTTGCAACGCGTAAAATCAGATCGAAAAAGACACCGTAGTTCAGCGAGTGTATCAGGCGCTGCCCTTCACTGTGTGAATTTAGTGATAAACTTCATGCCTATGGCCACGGGTTTGCTCATTCACCAAGAATTGCTTCATAACTATTGTTCAACTGTATCATGGTTACTAACTGTTGACTTCATTGCGCTGCACAACAACTGCCTCGTTAATTGTTCATTCAGTATGCCACTGTCCACAATCGAGTGCTGAATGAACATCACATTCGACGAATTTTTCAAGCAAAATCTCCATCTTGCATCGCACTCTCCCAATCAACGTGTTGTGTTTCTTAACAAAACGCGATCAATATTCAATTGATCAGTAATAGTTGATGAGCTACGTGAATGCATTGTTACCCCTCGAAATCGCTGCAGTTTCAGTCACGCGACTCTCCATCTCACTTCATATGGTAATCCTCTATCAGCCTTAATCAGATGCGCAAAATGTGCCGATACTTTCCAGAATTCGAGATGATGGAATTGCTCGCTCACAACGCTTCCCTTAACGACATGACTCCATAATTCACTCCTTTTGTCTTTTGATTAGGAGAGTTTTTTTTTTTGCACGGGAAAATTAGAGGGAAAAAGAAAACAACGTAAGATATGATGCTCGCAATCGACAAATCACACATTCGCCTTTTCAATTAGCTTCTTTTTGAATTACGGTACTGAGATCGCAGTGCTCCATGAGACTGTATTAATATGGAACAAATAGGAAAATTAAATTGGATAGATACGTTTGCTAAAGCAATGAGAATGATGGAGAGGGTGCTGCTAGACGAAACGTTCGAAACGTGAACAAACGATGTTGTGTTCGATAGACGCAACCAATGCTTATTTGTTAGGAGTATTGCATTTGGAAAATTTGTGGCTCTTTTTGCGCATTCATAAACGAATCCCAGCTGTATCTGTTTCCTTCTCATCAAATAATCAGTTGTTACCTTGAACCAAGACCATTTTCTACTGATTAGTGAAGAATGAATAACTCAACCGGTTTGTAGTCAAGATTTCGCCGGGTTTTATTTGTGATGCCAAAGGAAATTTTTAGGATACACCTACATCAAGGGTATCGATGCGAATTTAAGAGATAATACACGCGAAGATGTTAGCAACATGACCAGTCGTGTAATTGAACAATTCCTTGGAATGATTTCTACTCTGCCATGGCTCACGGAAGCATCGCTTGGTGCTGCAAAGCGAAAAGGTTTGTGCTATTTCAGTAAGTCATTTGTAATCGAACACGAGTTACGGATGAAATCTACACTTTGTTCTGTGCAATTTGTCTGCATGCAACGATTGAACTCTGACTGCATTGAATGACACAAGAATAGAGCAAGTCAGCAACAATGACATTCACCTACTTCAGCAAATGGCCTTATAAAAAACATTGGCTGGCCTGATTGGTTCGATTTCACCAATACACTGAAAATTGACGAATATCACAAAAATTATGTACAAATATTGGAACTGGATGATTCGTGGGATATCTTGAATGCGTTGAAATATTCATCACAATTAACCGAAAACTTTGGTTCTCTTACAAAGAAACCAGACAGGTGAGGAGGCGCCACTAATTTCTCGCAGTTTCGTTCGGAAAATAAGAGGCAAATTATCGATAAAACTGATTCGTTTATGGAATGAATTTGATTAGACGTTCTCGTGACAGAACTTTCTCGAATTGATTGGAGACGTGTAGTACTTGCGAGATCAGCAGTACACATTTATGATCACAGTCATCTGCGGTTAAACCTTCCGCAGAGATTCCGTACGCTCAGGCTAATAGCATCATCGCTTTAGTTGATCCTCGCTGAATGTTAAGCCTCACATTAGGTTTCTCACATTTGAACTGCTCATGAACTTTCAGAAGAAGCTTTCAAAGATCGCCAGCTGTTGTGAACGCATGGTATATACCTGAACGTAACTCAATAACCATTCCATTCGCCATACTCAATCCACCCTTCTATCGGTACTAAATCAATCACCATGTCGTTTCGATTCAATCAATTTCGCTAACGTGTCACATGGCAAAAGTAAAACATTCTACAGTTCAGCATCAAACGCAATAGAATTTCAGGCATGACTTTCCGGAAGCATACAAATACGGTGGTGAAGGAGCCATAGTAGGACACGAATTAACTCATGGCTATGATGATGAAGGTATCATTTTAAATGAACCAGGAAATACGAGAGATCACGAAAAATTTAACGAAGACTTTTCGCTCATCACTTTGTTCCTCATCAAAACTATGAATTACTTGAAGAAGAGAGAGATGCAATTTGTATCTTCGAAAAGAAACTGATAAATAAAATCCGAATGCAATGAATGATTTGAAGGTGTGCAATTCGGTCCTGATGGTGCACTGTCCTCATGTTCGTGGAATTATTGTGGATGGATGGATGATCATTCAAAGGTCGGTTTTATCAAGATGGCACAATGCGTTGTTTCACAATATTCCGAGAAATGTTGCCCGCTGAAAACGGGTAATGTTCATTGTGCAAGTGGTGAGCGAACTCAGGGAGAGAATATCGCTGATATCGGAGGTTAGTCTTCATTGACTCGTTCTCATCACATTCACGTGTTGAAATTTTGATTAGCATTGTTGTGGTGATATTCTTTCATTGCCATTGTTGACTGTATTGATGCCTTTCGAACAGCGTGATGATAAATAAGCTGCATGCATAACTCACCTTTTCAATGGTACGCGTAATGTTGCACATATGAGGCAGTTTTACCCAACGACAATTCGAGCATCTTGAACGTTGTTCGCACGCAAATTGAAAGACTGCACTCGCCAATTCGAAGTTACAGTTCATTAGACATACGTAATTCAATTACATTTCAGGGCGATTGGCAGCCTATAAAGCGTACCGTGATTACGTTGCTGTTGATAGAGAAGGTATAGAGGAGGACAGACTGCCAGGCTTAGAGGAGTTCACACCCAATCAAATATTTTGGATTATGCTCGGTCGTGTGTGGTGCAAAAAAACATATGATGAAGGGGAGCGAATTTCGGTTGGTCACCATTACTATTTGATTAGTACTTGTACAAATCCATATCAACAAATCATGACTTACTCAGTCGTGCGTCATGTTCATGCTCCTTAGGCGAATTATCCAGAAACATGCTACTTCGTCTGAGCGGTAGGCTTAAACCAATGGAGATGTAGTGATAGGAATATAATCCGCGGCGGAATATTCGTTTCAAAGGGGAAGTATATGATCCCAGTAGCGAAAATCAAGAACTTTGAAGGTCACTTCATGATGCACTGATTTTTGAGAGTACCGAAGCGAAATCGACCGAGCGGCTAGTGAAGGAAAATCATGTTCCACTGAATAGTGGAATCATTACTTAATAACATTTATTTCGAATATAGAGCTATCTTTATTCTATCAGTTTTTGAAACCCTTGTCAGCTATGCTGGAATTTCTGTATGTTTTTTACTCTAGCTTATGACGGATCCACATCCACCGAGAGTTTGTCGTGTGAACCAGGTGGTGCAAGACATACCAGAATTTGGAAAGGATTTCAACTGCCCTTACGGTGCGCCTATGTATCCCCGGGACACTCAGCGATGCCAAGTTTGGACTGGACAACGAACGAGTCATAAGCTCTCGTGATCCGTGATCATTTACGACACTGCATTCTAGCTACAGCTAATTCTGTGAACTTATTATCGTAAGCATTTTGTGGAATTATCGTTTGTTTGTTGCACGTACGTTGTTCTGTTACGCAATGAAGCTGTTAGCATTCGTTTGAAGCGATTCTTATCACTGGATTAATCAGTACAATCGTGTTGGTAATTACTGATTAGATGTTTGAGCCTTTTGCAATTAGTTGTTTTATCATTTTTTCATATTCTTATCGTTATCGGAGTCTGTTTGTAAACATGTGCAGCAATAAACCATTCATGCAACTAAACGATCGAAAAGTTTTTCGAAATATGAAACCACTCGAACAGAAATGCATTTTTTCGTATTGCTCTTCGCTGTTCTATTTCACGAGTACATCTCGATAAGTGAGTGAAAGAATAGCGACGAAAGAATTCATCAGTTGATGAATGCCAAATTTGTACGGTGCAAATGTCGATGTGTAGCAAAAATTATAATTTTTGAACATTTATTTCAAGAGTAGCCTGAAGTGCGATCGAAGTAATGATAACATAATGGTAATGATGATACTTTGATTGTTTTTCGAGCGCACATCTCAGCACCAGTTCACAACTTCATTCAGAGTAGCATAAAAATTCTGACAAGAAATGCATTTTTTGCATTGCTCTTCGGTTTTCTATTTCACGTAATTTGGAAATTGGCTAATTGAGTTGAGAAAAGGGTTGAGCAGTGATTCGAAACTGGAACAGGCTCGTGAGTCAGAGCGCTGTACGGCATTCAACCACTTCTGAGATGATTTGCTCAAGAAAAATTGGCTTGCCGTACGCTTATTGTAGTTGGTATGTAAAGTAATGGTAAAAAATACTGCCATGGGGTTTCTTTCACTGCAAGAATCAGTTTTTCGTAATCGTGGACGAATTTTATCTTTCTCTGTGATCTATTGGTTAGCTTGAAATCCGTGAAAAATTCAGCATAATCGGTATAAGTAAAGGTAGTTCTGAACCAAAACTTCAAATCAGTAGCTTTCACCATTGCTTAAGTGATGTGATACTAGCAGCAGAAAAGTCCTTTAGGAGATCAAAACGCACTAAGAATGCCACCAAGTGTATTTTGGTCCGGCATTGATAACTCTTGCAAATATCTTCATGTATCGATCATGTCAGTCGAGAAAATACTCACAAAAGGACAATTGATACTAATGTAATGTTTGATTTACTTGTGATAAGAATTATCACCGTGAACAAATCACTGATAAGCGAAGGTTGACTGTCTCGATGAAGTGCTTTCTTATTATACACTCTTCTTCCTACCATCGAGAATGGGCAAAATTGAAGGTTTGCTGCCGAAGACAGTTTTAGGTAAGCGGTTAATTCGTAAACTGATGCAGGTAATACCTTCGCTTGGTTTGATTGCGTTCTTCACGAGCAGTTATGCAAATTCAAATAATCTCTTCCTGAATTTTCGAAAAAGTTCCCAAAACATCGAAATGCAAATCGCACGATCGACTTTTGCGAAACAAAGGAATTGATCTGTTATTCAGTTGAGTGAACGTAATAGAATCAATGACGACAATAAACTTATCGTATTTGCCTTATCGCTGAATCCTAACTCTCGAAATTCAGCACCCATATGCAGCTCATCTAAGACGTAAGTCATTCTCAAGATCGATGAAACTGTCATTCGATCATTAATGAATCATTGTTTCAGTATGTGTGTTGGTGGCTGTAGCACTTGGAATTGCTAGTCTTGTCCTGAACATAATCATTCTAACCAAAGAAAATGCTCGGCAATCCGAAACGACATCAGCATCCGATAGAGTACCCGGCAAGCCGACCCCTGTACCAACAATTTCCACATCACCAGGTTTCAAGGTTGGAATAGATGATCAATTCTTATGAGAATGTAATGAGCATTTATCTCTAGCAAAAGCCATGTGTGAACGGACCAAAACGAACAACGGGAGTGTTTGGGCGAAGTTCTGAGCAACAACCATTTGACAATGGTGCGGTTAGCACGATACCGTGAAGTAACAAAAAACATGGGAATTGGCTAATTGAGTTGAGAGAAGGAAGGGTTGAGCAGCGATTCGAAACGGGAACAGGCTTAAGAGCAAGTAGTCGACCATATCAGAACGTTGTGTGGCAGTCAACCACTTCTAAGACGATTTGCTCAAGAAAAAGTTGGCTTGCCGCTCGCTTATCGCCATGATATCTACAATTGTTATCGCTTTCCAACATTAATCAGCGCTTACAATTTGAAAGAACGCAACTGAACGCATTAAACAAGTCATTGCTTTGCATGAGAGCTTACAAATATACATACAAGTAAGACGTGTGCATTTCAGTATTTCATTTTCCATTCCCGATCTTCTCTTCATTAGCAATCGAAAATATCTGCTGAGCTGAAGCGCAATGAGAGCACATCACCACTGACTCCCAGTAGCACATCACTGGTCTTTTGCATACAATGGATTCAACCAAATAGTGGTCCTTCATTTGCATTCTCATTATCACGGGGTGATTTCAGGCTGCAGCAGATCTTCTTCTGAAAGGGTTGGATCTCAGCTATGATCCATGCAAAGATTTTTACATGTTCACGTGCAATAAATATTTGCAAACCGTTCAACTACCCAAGGGCAGGGGCCGTGTTGGAACGTACGCTGAAACTCAAATTCAAGTGAATAACGCAATCGCTACAACTCTCAATACTACGAAAACACTCCAATCAAAAACTGAAAAAATCATGCAGAAGGTTTCTATTGCAATTTCAGTTACTCATAATGGCGTTTCTCAATGACATGACATTTCATTCAGTTGGTTTAAAACCAACAATAGGAATAACCTGGTTGATGAATTCCAGATGTAATATTAAGAACATGGATCATTTCAGGTATTTAAATCATGCATGAGTTGGCATGGCCAGGGAAAGGCGACGAATGTGTACCAAATAATGAAACAGTTGTACGTTACCCTTTCTGCTGAGTTGGCATGACTGTTGTGAGAATGTTACTACCGTTGTAGGGATGAATTTGACAGTGGGCTTGCAGCCCAAAGAATTTTGAACGAATGGCTGGTAATTGTAAAACAGAACGACATGGGCCGATAGAGACTGGAACATTTTACGTACTGCAGGCTTGGAGGGTTTCCGATGCTGGAACCAAACTGGGACGAGGCATCGCTAACAGATGAAAAGTTTTGGAGCGCAATCGGTACGCTGGAATTGCATTACGGTATGGCATCACTGTTACAATCGTATGTATCGGTTGACACGAAGAATATCTCTCGAAATGCATTATATATCGATCAAGTTAGTCGAATTGCCTGTTCACTATGAACGAAGAACATTTGTCTCCGAACTTAACGATTTCCAATGCAAGTAACTGGGACTTTGAGACAGATTCAACCGTATTATTTTGATCCGTTTAGCTGAAAACATCTGTGCTCACTAATGAGTAGATGAAACGACAATCGAACATCCTTTAATTTTAACCACAACTGGTTCTTGAGATGATTGATCGGAATGAAGCGGTTGAATTCATCTCGATTTCAATTGTATCCAATGAGTTAATGCGCGATGACACCGGACGTTATCTTCAGAACAGAGTTCCATTCGGATCACTTTAAGGAGTTATCGAATCCGACCAGGCAACGATTATAACTCGCTTCATGATGATTCAATTGTTCATCATTTGCAGCTTCCGTTGATGATGGCTCGAGACTACTATGTAAGACCCCAATTCCTTGCCTACTTGAATAATTATTTGAAAGACTTGATAGATACGACAAAGCAGTTCAAAGTGGACATCAAATCGGCAGTACTGGATGATGTTATTAAGAAGGTAACCATTCAGAATCTATCAAACTCGTATTATGCACAGTATTTTTTCACAATCAGTTGAAATTTAACGCATTCAACCATTCAAATATAATAGATGAACTCTGCATTAAGAGGACTGCCTCAAGAATCATCGAATTTTCTATCGCAGGAAGCTACGGAAGCGACTAGGCTTGAACTGCAATTGGCGATAGCGTCAGTCCCAAGAGCATTACTTCGAAATTACGAACAACAATACAATCCCTACAAAGTAAAGCAACTGAAAGAGGCGTATCCTTCGATTGGATGGGATGCGTACTTCGCCGCTCTTTTGGAAGGGGTCGGATTGCTTTGCCATTCTTGTTTCTATTAGTCAAAATTATATTGACCGACTTTCCGACGGATGCTCAGCATTATCGTCATGTCGTTTTTAATGATACCGCTTCAGATATATTTTTTCTCCAAACATTCAAATTATGTTCATCAGAGACGTTCCAAAATTCTCCTCATAATACTGCTCACACGTCAAAATTCCATTTCCGCAGTTGTTTTCTGAACAACCGAATCATCATTTTGCAGCCTGTCGATCCCGATGCTGAATACATCATCGATCAACCGTCTTACTTCGGCACCTTGAATACGATTCTGGCTGGTAAACAGTTCTCAAAACGAACATTCGTTAATTTCGTTGCTATGCGTTTCCTGGAAGTAATAATTGTTTCCTCATTGGTTTCATTCGTTTTTGTGAGATGGTTCTTGCTGAACGAAGCTATTTCGCTGCTTCATCGTCACGCCAGACTGGAATTTTGATCGATTGAAATCAGTCATTCAACATTTTCGGAGGCCCGGATCCAAAAGTGATCGAATATAAACGTAACAGCACTGAATGAACAATTTTCGCAATGTGGAAATTTCAGAGCAATCTAGACTTTCTGAAAGACGGTGCGAAACAATATGCAAAACTCTATGAGACCATTCAAGAAGCGAAACCAGAACCGAAAAAGGTCTTTAGTTCAGACAGTTGGGAGGATAAAGCCTATAGTTGCGTAAGGCTTACGGAAGACTTAATGCCGTATGGAAATGGTTTGTTGCTTTGTTCTTTTACTCGTTTCTGATTTTTATTGATACATTTGAGCTGAATTGCACCCAACTATAATAATAGTGTTCATTGAAAAATTCTTTTTATACACATCTCTTTTATTCTGAGTGCTTCTGCTTGTTGTCATCGATAGTTTGAATATGATGGATTCACTAATTGATGAAGACGATATGGTCATCTTGCTAAATTCATTTGCCTGTAGACAGCAATCCGAAAATTTCCCTCACAATTTTCGATTTCTTTTGTAGGATATGTTTACATCAAGGGTGTCAATGAAAAGTTGCGAAACGATATAATAAAGGATGTTGAAAAGCAAACCGGTTATGTTATTGATGAGTTCCTCAAAATGATTTCTACACTGCCATGGCTTACGCCCGAATCGCTTAAAGCCGCGAAAGCAAAAGGTTTGTGATGCTCCATTGGGTCGTTTACAATTGCAAAACAAAACAAGATGCGACATTCCACTAGTTCACCTCATATGTAGGCAATGGAATTGCTTCAGATGCACTGATTGATGATAAAAAAGAGCAAATCAGAGCGAACAAAATTCATTGTTCTGCTTCAGCACATGGCCTGATAAAGAACTACGGATGGCCGCATTGGTTCGATTTCACAAATCCAGCACCAGTTGACAAATATCACAAAAATTACGACAATATAACAAATATGAATGATTGGTGGGATATCCTGAATGAATTGCAGTACGCATACCAATTAACCGAAAACTTTGGTAATCTCAAGAAGAAGCCGGACAGGTGAGATGTCTCCGATTTCTCACAATCCGCTTTGAAAACTAGCGGAGGAAATTGATCACGAAATTGGTTCGTAGGTGGATTCAGTGCTTGTGTTCAATCCATCTGAACATTTGAACAGATGGTGTTCGATCGAATTTTTCTCAAATCGGTTCTCAAGCAAAATGCTGATGACTTTCCAGCGGTCGTTGTTGTACCATTGCAAAAAGCAGCCCTCCAGTTTCCCAGTTGCGCTCCAATAAAATTTCCATTGCTTACTGATTACTGAAACGCGCACATACATGACTGAACTGACAATTCGAACGTCTGTTATATTTTTAGTTAGTTGGTTTCTGAGTAAATAATTTCTGGTAGTTTACTTGATTGAAGGCGAAACTTCTTGCAATCACCGGCTGCTGTGAACGCGTGGTATCAACCGGGGCTGAATTCGATAACGATTCCATTCGCAGAGCTCAACCCGCCCTATTACAGGTGCTTCTTTGATTGTGTCATAATTTGTTTTTGATTGAACTCATTTCATAGTTTGTGGGACGATTCAAAAACGACGCCTGCAAACAGTAGAGAATTCGGCTTTTTATATATATGATTTTCAGGTATGATTTCCCGCAAGCATTCAACTACGGCGGTGAAGGGGGTACAGCTGGTCATGAGTTGACACATGGCTACGATGATGAAGGTACTTAATGTTCTTGTGCAGTGAGACACAGCGATTCTCGCAGTGAGCAGCCGCACTGTTTGGTTTCCAATGCCATGCAAAACTTTAGTACTTTAATGTAACTCAACAATGAGGATGCTTTGGACCACAGCTTTATTTTTAAACGAAATGAGTGAACTGCTATTCGAATGAGCGATTCTCTGCTCTGAATTCTGCTTGAACTATTTCATTCTTTCATTCTGTGCTACTCAGCCCTACGACTTCCTCAGATGGTTCTATATTTTGCTCTTTCGCGAATACCAGTTGACAATTGCCTAGTGCTCTGTTGATTGCTTGAAATTTGTTTTTTTTCGTCTCTTCCTCTCCAGCTATTTCTCGGTCTTCAACTATTCCGTCGCAGTTTCGAAACTGCTCTAATTCAAGCTACGCAATTGCATCACATAACAGCAAAGAATGAGTGCAACTTGAAAACAAGTTGAAAGAAAGGATTCGAAGATTAACCATTTTCCTTTCTCAAAGAATAATGATCCAGCTCTCGCTTGCAGTCATTCTGTACTGTCAAAGAACATCCCCTTCATATCAACTGCTTTGCTGTGTAATGTTATTGTTCGCATTTCCCCTCATTTACCCTCTTTATTAGTTGTCCCATCGAGCAGAGCAACATTGACAGGACAAAAAAATCATTACTCTCAAAACAATTTCCCATTTCAAGGCGTACAGTTTGGACCGCAGGGGGAAATGTCGAATTGCACATGGGACCATTGTGGATGGATGGATACTAACTCAACGCTCGGTTTTATCAATATGGCACAATGCGTTGTGTCACAATTTTCCGAGAAATGTTGTCCGCTGAAAACGGGTAATGTTCATTGTGCAAGTGGTGAGCGAACTCAGGGAGAGAATATCGCTGATATCGGAGGTTAGTCTTCGTTGACTCGTCCTTATCACATTCACAATATTGACATTTCCATCATCTCACTGATTTTCATCAATTCTTTACATCTATGTGCAATATATCACTTTTCTTCTCGCAATTTCAACACGCTAGGGTGCGGATATGAAAGTGACCTGTTTGGACTGGAATTATCCACAATATCACTGATCTTGCAATTGGCCTTATTTTAGGACAATTAGCATCGTATAAAGCATATCGCCATTACATCCAGGTCGATAGAAAAGGTGTTGAAGAGGACAGACTGCCAGGTTTAGAGCAGTTCTCACCCAATCAAATATTTTGGATCACGTATGGCTACTCGTGGTGTATGAAAACCACCGATAAGTATCTCACACGTCAGGTTTGTTAACGTCTTCTTAAAACAGATATCTTTTCTCGACAGTCAATAATTCAGAATAAAATGCACGATCAATAGCTTTTCAAGTTCAATTAATGGAAGTATCGAAGCAATGCAGATTGCGCCATGCAATCCAATTCTATTCTCGCATTTAGTGCGTTCAGCAGCACAGCATTGTCAACATTCGTGCGTTACGTTAAAATTGCAATTTCGAACAGTATCAGCGAAGTTGTGATTTTGCGGAAAGTCGTAATGGAATAAGTGTGTGCGGTTAACTTCAGCTCATGACGAACCCGCACTCACCAGGTGTATGTCGTGTTAATCAGGTCATGCAAGACATACCGGAATTCGGACAAGACTTCAACTGCCGTCGTGGTGCAGCCATGTATCCTCCGAACGACGAACGATGCCACGTTTGGACAGGGCAGTGAGCTGATCGTCTTTCAACCACAATTTTCAAATGATTTCTCGAACAATTCTTATTCATGCGATATTTTTTGAATGTTTTTCTGATTCTATTTTCAGTGAATGTGTAGATTATATTTTATTTTAAAATTTATAAATATTTTCCATTTAAGGATTACATTTGCTCTTTGTTGTGCACTTAAGAAGAATGTGCAATATAACTCTCAGCAGTCGTTCAGTTAGACTCTTATCGCTGGTTGATCACTATAATCGTGTTGATAGGTACTGATTACATGCTTGAGCCCTTTGCAGTCACTTGTTCATTTTAGGAGTAGTTCTTTCGTCACTGTTCTTTAGTCTTATCGTTGTTAGAGTCCATTTGCAAACGTGTGCAACAGTAAATCATTCACACAAGCAAACAATCAAAAATTTTTTTGAAGAATATTTTCTTTTTCGAAAAATTTGAATGAAAAGGCAATTCTTCTGCATTGCTCTTTGATGTTCAATTGCATCGGTTTATCTCGATAAATATTATAAATGGCGACGAATGAATTCATCGATTGATGAATACCTAACTAATTTTATCGTGCAACCACCAACACGTAATGTAAATTATAATTTTTGAACATTTCTTTCGAAAGTAGTATGAATGTTTTGTAGAAATGAGACAGAGAATAACGGTGGTACTGTTACGGGGTTTATTGCACTCGAGGAATTATTTCTTCATAGTCATGGATGAAGTTGTTGATTCGTTCCGATTTCTCGATTAGCTTATAGTCCATAAAAAAGTTCAACATCACGCGATGCACATAAAGATATTGCTGAAACAACTATTCATATTTAAACCTGTCAAAATTCATTGCACTAAACATCAGCATCACTGATTCGATACGAACGAAGGGCAAGCCGTCATCGAGTGATTGTGGCAGTTTACAATGGTCATTCTCGTGTAATCCTCACGCTTCATTCCCTTAATTATGCGGTGATTACCTATTGCAATCCCTTCGAGCATTTCTCTAACGGGGCATAATACAACATCGTTCTCACATCAGCTATTTATTAGTAGAATAATGAACAATCTCATTTATGTGACATAAATTCATAAGTTTCATAAGGCGCTAGACCAGCGGTTCTCATAGGGGTTGAAGTTACCCATTTTGTGTAATTTGAAGGTGCAAAGGGGTAATGGAGAGGGTCGGGAAATTAGTATTTCGTGCAATTGTTATTTTATGATAGAACGCCATTGTGATGGTGTTTTTTAATCCGAATATGTAAATGCGGTTAGCCGATGGCAGTGTCCTCCAAATTTCTGAGTATGATTAAGGGCCTACCATTCGTTTTAACAGTGTTTTCATTCTTTTCCCTGATATTGCAATCGCTCTCATAGCTTTTATCACCGAAAGTGTTCTCTTGTGCTAATTTCTCATTCATTTCACTCAACAATCAAAGACAAATTCTCATTCTATCAAATACACTCTATAATCGATTATTAGACTGTCGAACAATTGCTGAACTGTTGATTTCGGCTGTCAACACTCGTCAACGCATCCAGTAAATAGTATATGCTACAGAATGAGAAATCGATTCGAACTGTGAAGTGAAATGAGACGAAGTGAATGAGAAAAACTCATCGAGAGAACGATAATCGCGGGTAATAGCTATGAGAGTGAATACAACACGTCTGAAAAGAATGAGAATCCATCTAAATCACACGCTGAAGTAGTAAGTCTTGTATCAGGGAGGAGGGGAGGGGGGGGGAACGGCAGCCTGCCAGATCACCAAAAGGGGGAATGGGGTACCCGAACGTGAGAACCACTGCGCTAGACAGAAACGTGACAGGTAGAAATGTACATTTGTAACAAAATCAACCAATTCACATTCGTAACTTACAAGATCAGTTTGTACGATACCAGCACGTTGCTTTCTCAACTGTTTCACGATTTCTGCTAAATCTTCAAAATTTTTATTGGTTTTAAGTCGATCCAAGATATATTCAATCACTACGATACTTCCAGTTCGACCGATACCAGCTGAGCAATGAATACAAATTGGAAATTTCGATGAACGGACCTAAAGATCAATCATGAATTTTCTAGTGATGCTGCAGTTCAGTTCCATCAAAATTATCGAATAAAACCATGCAAACAAAGAAAACTCGAACCCTCTGTAAAAGACGGAAGGGCGAATGGTCGACATTTGGCACACCCTGGTCAGGCCAAACAGACCAGTGATAATGCTTCACTTTATGAATTTTACCACTGCGGGTTGCTTTCAACGACCGCTGCGTGATGTTCGATGAGAACTCTTTCAGCGCGGTCTTCTAGAATGCGCAAAATTCAATGTTAAGCAAATCGTTTATGGGGTAATCTACCAGAGTACAACTATCATCACACTTTTTCATTTGTCATCGTTTTTGTGAGACTTTGCCGAGTCAACAAAACATAAAGTCGTGGAACTCAGTGGAATTCACCGTGATATAACTAACTTCTTGCCATTCTCCCCAGCTAAAATCAGTACGCCTCTAAGGCATCTAAAACTATGCTTCAAGCGGGAATATCTTATGAAGAGTATTATGTAAACCAATTTCGACGTTAGCAGCGAAACAAGCAAAAATGTCAATCTGCTAACAACTGATTCTGATGGTTTGAGTGAGCAATGATCAGTCTTCGGGGGGGGGAGGCAATTCGATAAGTCTACTGCAAAAATTTGATGTTAGGTGGTGGTGGTAAGAACATTACCGTTGCGCATTCAACACTGATATCGTTAACTTCAAATAGGACATTCTCTTCTTCAGGAAAGTAGTGAGCACATTTGGATCGTCCCTTTTCAACAAAATCACCGAGCATCACAATGTTTTCGATGTTTTCTTGCAGAATCATCAGCCAAAAATCATAAACTGTTCCGTCTTTTGGTGCCTGTTGTCAATTAAAGAATATAAATGTGACGATCAGTGTAGAATATAAAGTGTTCGAATGAAATACTGAAATCATTCCACGAAACTCGCACACCATTCACTACTCACATATAATACAGCAATGTTCAAAAACAATTACAGCGCAGTTTCTAGTCAATTAGTGTTCTACCGATTATCGAAGAAAGAATATACAGATGGCGAATTCAATTTTCTAACGATACGAATGAAGCGTGAGAGGATGTTGAATCTCGAAACCTGTGCACAAATGAAACGATGTGCTGTAGATGGCGTGTCCACATAATTGGCATGTATGTAATCGATTCCGCTTGGATGATTGCGCAAAACGATTCTTGATTCATCGAGGCAGTAGACATCACAGTATCGATTACGACCTCCAATATGGATGGACAGTAAATATGACAATCAGCATAATTTGACGATAAACCATTTCAGCAAGCCGTAACTTTGAACTTGCAATCGATGCGACGATCAGCTCATGAGGAAACAACAAAACGAAACGTTGGACAATCACTGAGTAATCATTGGGCCTTTTCAACGAATCTCTGAGGTTGGAAGGAACAATTTCTTTATTCTACCGGAAAACATGAGCGAACAAGTGCCTTCTCGAAGTGGCATTATCTTTTGATTATGCTCTATCGGCTTAGCTCATAAGAACTTTGATTGTTATGAAGCGTTACTGCAAAATATCGTTACCAAACGGTGCATTCGCAGTAAAATGCTTGTACTGATCCTCAGTTGGATTCGTCGAGAGTCGCAGCTGAATAAATTCTCTACGCAATTCCATAATCCCTTTATCGAGCATTCGTTCAACCCATGCTTTTATCTGCATGAATACATTCAATTAAAAAGCACTTCATCACTGGAAAACCGCAACTATGCAATTTATTTATCATAATGAGGCTGAATACCATCTCTCCTTGCTAGCACATCCTAGTTGCTCAAGTATTTTTATTCATTTACCTCACTATGAGTTCTTTCATGATATATGATCCTCTCAGAAGATGACTGTGTGCTGGGCTGCTCTCTGTCAACTTGATCCGCTTTCTCGCCATTACTGAAGTGAATGAAATTCATTAAATTAGCTGACACAAACCAGCAGTATCACAGCAATATTTATGCAAAGGGGAATTCCCGATTAAGATTTTATAACAATTTTACTGTTCGAATTTGCAAAAACTCTTTTCCCAGAGCAACGTATAGTGATTAATTTTTAAACTCATTCTGACTCAAAGATGCCAGAAGTAAAAGATTTGTGCAAACGCGCATTGAAAGCGCATTCAGTTGAAATCTCTCAAGTTTGCTTGAATCCCTTTCTGGGTTCAAGGCGTTTGCCTTTAGCTCTTCAACCCCAGAAGCACCGACGAACTGGTTTGAAGCAGTTCAGTAACTGAAAACAAGATACAACCCGGTTTTGTTGCCGTTGGTTGGCGATTGCTCAGGTTCAGGGCATTCTCTCGCTGTTTGTAATGTCTTTTGTTCATTTTTACTAATTTCTGGTTTTGTTTCAGATTTTGCGGCACTTTTTAGTTCTCTTGCTGTGAGCATGCTGTCTGTACGCTCAATCTGGAACGGCTCAAATTCGATTGAATCGATTGTGATTACGTTAAGTGACTGATTAAACAGTTTGGAGTTTTGCTTCGCTTCGAAAGAATTCACTCAAAACACGAGCTAAGGCTCATGTTGGTGGAGTAATGGATCAAAATGTTCTTTCATGATGACCTTTCTGCGACCTCTTTGCACCGTGGCTGCTTTCTTTGGAATGACGGCAAGCTCTCTAGCCGTGATCGCTTCATCTGCTTCAGCAGTCTGCAAGATTGAACTCTTATTGGACTGATTGTTTTTCAAGGCTCTTTTACTAAATCTTCTGATGTGCACCAGTCATCGGCAAAGAATCATATCAACGAATCTGCTCTAACTCAGTGAATTCCAATCGTTCGTGGACGATAGGGATGTGCTGTGTGAATGAGAATGCTATGCACTGACTTTTCCATGGGAGAATAAGCTACGTTTCAGCTTTTTTGGAAGCGGTATCTTTTCCACTGCTGTTCGTATTTCGTCTGCTTGAATCATCTAAACACTTATTTCAAGTAATTCTCTGGCAAACAATTGCTCTCAATAGTAGCACGAAGTCAATCTTCAGTTATCCTCCTTCATTAAAATTTCGATTTCCTTTTGAAGACTCGATTTTTATTTTCGTATTCTTTCCAAGAATTAATAATAATTGAATCATCTGGGATATGAGATCAGGAGGCAGTTTCTGATCGTGTGAATTGAACGCAGATATTGCCGTCACCTTTTTGTGAAACAAAATCTCCTTTAAAGTTTTCGAATAAGTTTTATGTTCTTTCTCCCGGGCTGTTATCAGGTCACTGGATGAGTTTTCCTTCTGCAATTTTCGATATACTCACTGAACTCAGTGAAGTTACCTGTATTGTACAGGCAACGTGAAGTTACCTGTCTTGAACGTTTTTCAAAACTTTGTATTTTGTGACTTTATATGGCTACTTTTTAGTCTTTGAAGCATTTCAATTTGATATTCAGTAGCAATATTTTGAAAAAAAAATGTAATGCCCGAATCAAAAAGCACTGAATTCAATGAAAGCTTAGCATTTTCGATTGAACAAACTATTGAATAAGCGTTTTGGAAGGAATTTTAGGACATTAGTGATAACTGAAACTCTTGAACAACGTCGTTAACCGATTGGGTGAATTTTCCGAATAGTATTCGTCGTTTTCTTTGCATTTCTTGATGGACTGCTGGTTGAGAGTGTTTGGTGATTGGTGATCCATTGGAATGTTTCCGCGCGTTTTGCGAGGCTGCAGTAGGAGGTTTGCTAGTTGGGGCGCTTGTTGATGGGATTATTACATTGTTAGACCGGGTGGATTGCGAAATGGTGATATGGTTAGGAGGTTGTCGAGTTGGAGTTGGTTGTGCTCTGAGATTTGCATTCGATGAGAAGACAGTTCTTATCTTTTTTTGGATTGTGTTTGCATTGCCCATGTTATTTGCTGCAACATATCTGGTACGAATAAACCATTACTGACTGAGAAGGCGAATGCATCGAATCCAAATATTGAGAAGGCGCTCATCTTCCACTAATTGCTTGAGTTGTGAACATTGCTTTCATAGAATAGATTAAATCGAGCAAATTCTATGTTATCTTTGAGTACGTACGGCTAAATTAAACGTCATTCCATTGCCGCCATTGCTTTAGGATAGATTAGTGGAAGTGAAAAACGAGAAAATATTCAACGTTAATTCGTTGCTTTCTTTCGTTCGTGCCACTTTTCGTCGGGCAACAACTGTCAGCGGAATGAAACAATTACCTTAAACGGTTACCGCAATTAATGACCGAACTGAACAGCAAAACAAACCGCTTTGAACCGATCACCAAATGACCAGTTTCAAAGTGTATCAAATACAAAAATGACGGAGAAATTGAAGCTCTTAGTCGCTTTGACGTTTTATTTTGAATATCTTTAA
Organism: Anisakis pegreffii; assembly: GCA_035041965.1. Lineage (NCBI taxonomy): Eukaryota > Metazoa > Nematoda > Chromadorea > Rhabditida > Anisakidae > Anisakis > Anisakis pegreffii. The sequence continues at coordinate 65,735 of JAPYMA010000487.1, forward strand.
ATGAATAATTCAAATTATTATTCAAATGCAAATATTTCCAGATAATGTAGGTAATTATATCGCATTCAAGAACTATACTCCATTATTCACAATTCATGTTTACTGGCCAATTAGAATATTGCTGTTTAGATGGGTGACGTAAGTTTCTTTTTTTGCTTGTTAGAGTATGTAACACTTAGTTTCACGATTCATTTAGAATTTGCATATAATTAGTCATTAGTTTTGTTATTGCTGGATAAAAGGGTATGAACAGTTTATGATAACCGACTATACCAGTGGTTCTCAAAAGGGGTGAAATTACCCATTTTGGTAATTTGGAGGTGTCAACGGGTAATGGAGGGGATCTGGAAATTAGTATTTATGTTAGAACGCCATTGTGGTGATGTTTTTTACCTCGGATGTGTAAATGAAGTTAGTTGGTGGCAACACTCTTCATTCTCTCTTGAGTATCATCAGCTCGTCCGGGTCTAACATGGTTTTCATTTCTTTGAATAAGGTTTTCATTCTCTTCCTTGCAGTTGCAATCGCTCTCATAGCTTTTATCACCAAAAGTGTTCTCTTTTGCTAATTTCTCATTCATTTCGTTCAACAATTAAAGTCAAATTCTCATTCTATTAAATACACTCTATAATTGATCATTTAACTGTCGAATACTGATGAGCAATTGTTTTCGATTGGTGTATTGCTGACTTCGGTTGTCAACACTCGTCAACGTATTCAGTAAATAGTGTATGATACAGAATGAGAAATTGATTCGAACTGTGAAGTGAAATGAGACGAAGTGAATGAGAAGAAATCATCAAGAGAACGATGTTCGCATGTAATAGCTATGAGAGTGAATACAACACGTCTGAAAAGAATGAGAATTCATCTAAATCAGTTTGAAGTGAGCGTATCAGAGACAATAGCTTTTCATGCAATCATAATCGGTTGCAGTATTGAGAAGACCCAGCGATGTTGAATACCATCATGGACGTGCTAATAAGATCGAACGTAGCGGTCATCTGAACATAACATGTGATTTCCATACTTAATAGAGGGAGGTGGGTAACGGCGGCCTGCCAGATCATCTAAAGGGATAATGGAGCACCCAAACGTGAGAACCGTTGGACTATACCATAATTTTAACTATTAGAATTTTTATCCAATCTATAAAATGCATCCGACATATCAGCCACTGTTAGAGTCCAAGACTCACTCTATGGGTAAGCCCTAACAGTAAGCTTGAGTGGGCTTGATTTGAGAGTCAGGGCCTAGAACGCCGTGTTGACTCAGGCGCATTTTATGATCCATCGGTTTCTTGAGCATACGAGTTTCTTTTTGTAGTGCTGATATTGATGTTTGATGGCAAATGATAATATAAATGAATAACAAATTGACTTCTTTACAAATTTATTTTACAGTTTGATAAATAGATACAATTTTTGCAAATTGATAATTGAAAGCAAAATTGTTAAGAATTTGAATCGATAAAGAATGCAAGAATTGGTAACGTCAACGTAATCACTATAAAATATAAATCATTATTTCAAACACGAAATATAATTAACACGAAACGTGAGGGATTTTGCATTTCGAAAATTGGACGAATTGAAAACTTGTTATGCTTCTTCATTCTTAGTGTTCATTTGAGCAGTTGAGCGGCTGGGCCGGCTTGGTGGAATATGTGCAAAGCGAACGTGAGTGTGGTGATTTTTCAAGGATTTTTTTAAATGGCGCGAGTGGAGGGCATTGAACTTATCGATGCCACTGGCTGATTGGATGAATATTGCAGAACGCTGCACTCTCGGGGACCTGTTCATCATTTTCGTATGCAATGTGGTTAAATCTGATTTCATTTTTCGAGAATCAGTTTGCTTTTGCTGAATAAATATCGTTTTCTTCTTGTGACAGAAACGTCCCTACAAACGAGTGCATCGTCATAAAGATGTAAGGAATAACAACGAAGAGAATGCACTGAAAGCTGACGAAAGTGATTCATCTTCATCAGAAAACGCGAATACAAACAGTGAAGATATTTCAAATAGCGACAGTCTCGAGCAGCCTGACAAACGTATTCATAACAATTGCATGTGAGTCATGCATTCTACTGCATTCGTACACATCGCTATTTGTGATTCTTACCTCATTCAAGAAAATTGCTCAGGACATAAATATGGATCCGACAGGAAAAAGTGAAAGAATTTCTGTCGAAACCCGCTCAACAATAGCACAGATAATTCGATGCAATCGAATTAATTATAAAATAATCATAAAAGCAATCAAGAAAATGATATTATAATAATCGATCTAATAACTGAACTAATCATAATGTTATCATCATGTGACTGGAAACTGGAAGTGTACGAAGTTATAACCAATTGACTCGTTCTAAAGATCGATTTCGCTTAGAGATTCAACTGAACTCAGTGTTAGTAGTGGAGAAGTAGAGCATGATTCGCTGTGTGAATGTAATGAATGTAATGAAGAAAGACTGATTGGGAGAAAAACATTGAAAGCACTGGTGAGGAATTTAATTTGAACGATTTTCTTAAATACACTAGATTTAAGTCGCAACAATCAGTATTTTGCAAGCAAATGACCTTTAGGCTTGAATTTGCGATTATTTCGCGAATAATTCATTGAATTATATATGTTCATCTCGGAGGGATATTACCATTCAAAATTGACGAATACAAGAGTTGCTGTGATGTTTCATCGAAGAAATGATTTCAGCAAAGATTTCTGATGGTCTGACAAGTGAATAAATAAACTGATGCGGTGAATTGTTGTCAAAACGAAACACTTTCAGATTGCAATGTGGGTAGAAAAAACATTGCAAAAAGATATCAATGGTCTCCGTAAGGAATTTCGATTACTGCACAATGAGGTTATACCGCGCATAAGCGATTGTCAGGAGTACTTCAAGAACGCTAATACCGGTTTGGCTTGACCTATTCCTCGGAAAGAACTTATGTTTAAGGATATTAGTTACGAACAGTTTATTCAGAAAGAATTTGAACGTCTATATTATCTCATATTCCATTCATGGAACATAATTTCATTGAAATGAGAACATTTCACCGAATTCAAAATTAGAATCAAGCACAGCACTGGCTTTGTGAGTGAATTCAGGTCGTAATCGATATGGTAACGTTTACTGTCTCGATCGATCTCGAGTAATACTAAAAGTTCCGCCAAAAATGAACGATTACATCCATGCGAACTATATTGACACACCATTCAAGAAGCACCGTTTCATCTGCACTCAGGTTAAGGCGATAGTTCTGTAATGAAAAACGAGTAACGCTGAAGTGATGTTGTCTGTGAGAAGCTTAGCAAGCCAGATAACTAGGATGGCTACTGGTGATATCGTGATCTAAACCAATTTCCAGGGTCCTACAGAAGCAAGCGCAAGCGATTTTTGGTTAATGGTACGGCAAGAGCATGTCGAATTCATCATAATGTTAAGTAAATTCAAGGAGAAAGGCCGAGAGAAGTGCTGTCGATATTTTCCCGAAATGTGTGAGTCAACAGTCCAATTCGGCCCTTTCACCATCCGCTGTGATTCGGTTTGTTTTTGATGATTGCTTCCATCAGGCAATCTCCTTCAATGCAAAATTGAAACTGCTCGTGAACGAACTGTCGATCAAAGATATTCTTGTTGTATTTCTTTTCCAAATAATCGAGGCCTAAAAGTGCCCGAAAAATGACAAGTAAGTGATTAGTGGCCACGTTTGCATTCAAACATTTCACGTATCGGCACTTCGATGTTTTCTGTTTCTTTTGCAGTGCTCATATGTAGATGATTCAAACAATTCAATTCTATGTCGAGAACTTTCAATAATTTGTAACGGATCTGACACTGTTTCCGTTAAACATTATCAATGGGTCAATTGGCCTGATCATGGTGTTCCCAGAACCGATCGAACATTATTGCGACTTCTTCATACCGTATGCTTCTCATAAAGTTCATGTTATTAATTGAAGAAAGCAGGGTTGATCTTAAGCAACTAAAGAAATCGCCTCGTCATGCAGCAGGTGAAATAAATGGGGTGGTGCAATAAATCCATGTCAATAGCATGAATAGATCGTCCATCAAATGGAAGTCTGTAGATATAGGCAAATTTAAAATTGACAGCTTTGGAGCAGTTTCTATGTTTTCTTTTTATTTTCCATTCATTCGCATACCATGAATGGGTAATTGGAAAGTGAGTGCAATTATTTAATGCATTAAAATTAACTCAAATTTGAATAATTCATTTATCATTATTCATTTATTACCATTTAACTAGTGAAATATTTCGGTAAAAAAAGACGCCCCAATAAGCCAAAACCATCTTTCTGCATAAAAATCCGGCGTAAGCCGCTCATTGCTATAGGAAATACGAATGAAGTGAAAAATTCGGAAAGATGATGATATTAAGATGATTATTTGCTCACTGTCTTTTGCATACTCGTAAATTTTGACATAGACTTATCGATGAACTCAGTGAAAACAGCGTGATCCTAATGTTAATTAAGTTGAAGGTGCGAATGAGCGTACAACCGATCGTTGTCCATTGTTCAGCAGGCATTGGACGTAGTGGTGTGCTTATAACAGTTGAATATATTCTTGAACTGCTCACATTTCAAAAGGACTGTTCGAATATGTTCAATATAATCAAAGAACTCAGATCTCAGCGAGCTGGTCTCGTGCAAACCATCCAGGTTCAGCCTCACAACCGCTTCATTACCCTCGACTCATTGCACCATTCAGAACATTTTCAAGTATAATACCAGTGCCAAATTATTAGTCAATACCGGTTGACTGTTTTGAAATGTTGATTTACTATCATTGTTCAACTGCCTTTATATCATCCTCTTGGCTCCTCTGAAATCTCATTTCGGTGCGTTATATATTATATTTAATCAGCAAATCCAACGCAGTATGAGTTTATGCCTCTCTGTTATCACCAATATCACTAATATCATAGTCTATCTTCCTTGGCATTCTTCTTTCCGCGCAGCTAACGTTAATAGCGTTTGCATTCATCTGTTTTAATGAAATTATAACTTGGATTATTGCTTCGGCGAGCACACAGGTATTGGACTACTCTCCCATACTGCCCAATGATTTCTAGATAGAGTCTATCTATTTTATTTAATATTAATTACTGAGAAAACTACTATTCATTATTTGGTTCCCATCGTAAATAATAATAATAGCATAAATAACACTTTTTTCTCGTTGAATAGACACAGCGATAAACTTGCACGTCGCTTGCTCTCAAGAAGCTTTTTTATCGTCGGTTATCAGCGCCACTTGAACGATAAGAAAGTATGCTTAGTAGCTGATGCTCACGGCTGTAGTGATACAAACAGACCATGGATCTGTAATCTATAGCATACATAGACGAGTGTAATGCTTATCAGTATTAATAAGTATTTCAGCAATATCTCTTCATACACCGTCTTCTTCTACTCTTTTTCATCGATGCTCAGCGTTGCGAACCGACTAAAGAAGTGAGCAACTTTATCAAAAATTATGAAGCATATGTACATCGGCAACGAATTACATCATAAGAACTGATACACGGATGAAATTCACTTATTGTTAGTGAATTGGTTGTTTTGAAATGTTATATGGGATAATAAAGGTTTGAATTTGCTTGCGTTCATGAAGCTTATTGTTACAATACAGTAAACTTCAATAACAACACGGCAGTAATAGCATTGTTCAGGTGAGATGATGTTTCGTTTCAAATCCGCGTTCTTCGATCTTCATTCACCGATTGATCTAATCGGATTTGTCTTCACTTTTAGATCGACTCATCATCCCACCCATTTCAGTGCCACCTTGTTGAGCACGTTTCGAACAATGAATGATGCATTTGCAATATCTTGAAGTGATCGATGCTCACCGTTACAAGATTTACAGCTAGCCGAGAACCCATAAATTATCGAATTGGATGATAATATTTATGTTGTTGAGCAGTGATATGAAAAAGCTGTATAATGATACGTGTAGTAGAGTGAATGATTGTGCTCGTTCATCGAAGGAAATAATGATGACATCGAAGAAAAACGGCGTGTAGCACGTAGTGACGACGTACGATAGATATGTCCATTAGCAACTGTTACCGGCGCTCTGTCTCACAAATAACACTCAAAACCTTGAAGAAGATCTTCTTCATTAATCTAAAAAACATCTTCTTCATCGTTGTTTTATTCATACATAAAGGCACTGAAGTGATATAGAGCCATGAATAGAATGAAAAGGAGCTGTCCTATGCAAGCAATTGTTCGAAGGTAGGAAACTGGCGATTGCTCAAATGACATCCATCTTATGTAATTGCCTGCTCCCATTCACTTGACCTACGCTGCACCCCAAAAAATAAATACGATGCCATCAAATAGATCACCTCAATTGATCTTTCATGATAAATTGGTTTTCTAGACCACTAACGAATCACTCAATGGGTGCATATTAAAGCTGTTCATTGCATCGGTCCCGAAATTCAACCAAATTGTAGCGTCAGCATTGAAGGAGCGTTTCGTTGTTTGCCGCAACACTGGTCCCATTGCACTATTTCTTGGTGTGATGTTCCGATGCCCAAAAACATCACTGAGTGGTTTCCGAAATTCTTACTTCGAAACCTGCTTAAGGTAGGGGTTCTACAACGACAGTGCCTGAATTCATTCAGCAAACGCTGTGTCAAACTATTAATAATCCAATTGCTCGAATATGTGTGCACACGCTTAAAAAATTGTGATCATCTAAGGTTTTCACTCCAGCTGCGAACGATGTGTAAAAAATGTCTCACAAAGTGAGTGAAATTCTTTGAAATTTTTTCCAGTCGAATAGGTACAGTATGTGTGTGTGTGAGCATTTCAAAGTTAGCATCAGATGGAAACAATAATGAATTCGATTTAACCGATTCTAATACAAAAACAATTTTTTTGATGAGGGAATCGAGAAGGAGAACAATTGCTTGCTAACTGTAAGAGATACATTAATTTTCGTGATTGAGAAGAGATGAATAATTTTTGTTGAATGTGGTAATTACGATCGAGAAAAGACGATGCTCGAAACGTAAAACGCACGTGCTTGTCTGCTTTTAAATGAGAACGGTCGTTGGTAAGGTGGATGGATGAATGTGCTATGGATTTGGATGAGTGCATAGATGAACGAACGCATTGGTGAGATCGATGCACAATTTACCTCTAGGCCAGTTTAACGTTCTTTTCGAATGCAATAAAGCCACTACTAGACTATTGAACAAGCGAAACAACAGCAGCATCAGCAGCTCCTCCTTCACATTTCTGCTCTTATTATACATTAACTAAAACTCTGATTCCATCCATCTTCATGTCGTGACTTTCATTGATCTTTTAATATGCATTCATCTATTGATACTCGGATTGGAGTCCAGTCATACATCCCTCATAAGATCATTCGTTCATTTGCTATGGTAACACCAATAATCCATCGTTTTATCCCCTTTCCGCTCGAGAACTATCGATTACTTTGAATCCTTTCTCTTTTATTATGAATTATTCATTCACATCCATAAAACTTTCTGTTCTTAATCCATCGCCGCAATTCGACATTAATTCTTTTCTAGTAATATAGAAAACTTTTCACTGAATCAATGTTTTTAAAAATTCTATAATTGATCAACGTGAACACTCAGTAGCAAATCCAAATATTTTCCATTCGAATCGACAAACGATATTCAGGTCATTCCTCCTTCCACTCTCTTCAATATCATTACAATCGGTTCATTCATCGATTTAGCTCGAACAAGTTTATAATAAGCAATAGAACAGTTGTGTATAAATGTTTATGAATGTGTGTGTGTGTGTGTGTGGATCTTTTATGCATACGTTTGTCGCTTTTGTTAGATTTTACTATTTCTCCGTTTCTTTATTATTTCGTTGGCAGATTATTTGTTGATTATGTGAATGGGTTACTGCTTGAATATGGACCTGAATTTTCAATATTACAGTCATCTCTATTATCTATGAGGATATCATTAGTGAAATCCTATGTGTATAATCTATCGGAATGTTACAAGCCGAATCAAATCAGAATGCATGAAAGTTCAGCAATATTAATGAGAAAACATGCGGCAGCTTTCAGTATTGTTGGTCATTCACAGACAAATATGATCAGTTTGATTATTCGCTGAAGGGCTTCTAGGTGAACAACTTCGTACTCCTCTGGTAGCTGAGGTCACATTCTGACAGAAGAGCATTAATTGCTGTATTCTTCACAACGATCTATAATCATAAAAATACCATCTGAAGATGAAAATGCGTAATGTTTGAAAGTGATATTGATGAAATATGAATCGTGAATTGAAACTTAAAGTCTTTCATGATAATTACGAGACTGTGCATCTTTCGTTCGATTATTATTTAAATAATTGCGTGCCTTTCATCATCGTCGGATTTTAAGTTATTCGCACCGAATAATCTAATTGTTTTTGTTTTCAGTACGGGTATCAACGACGTATCATTTCAATAGTATTCGTAAGCATCACGTTAGAGTTTTTGCTATTAGAAATCAACACAAAGAAACGAATGAATGGTTTCTAAAGAATCCTCTCGCATAAATTGCAATCTTTTATGGTTCAACATATCTCAAACGCCTCTTTGATTTCGTTTAAAAACAAGTACGTTTGCGTTTTTTCATTCAACTCGAAATTCAATTATGGTACGAAATGTGCCGTAATGAATGCTGTCCAGTTAACGCAAAAAACCTTAACATTGACTCATTTAATCCTAATCGAAAGATTTTCATTATTATTTAATGTTAGAATGGGTTCGCTTTCTTTGCGAGAAAGTCTTTTGTTTCATTCAATTGCCTTTCGCCTCAAGCTTAAAAGTGCTGTTTTAGAATTATTCACTTACTTCAGTCTTACATCTGATATTGGAATAAAAATTCGAATAGATCCAGCCGTTTTCAAAATGTACTTTATTGCAAACTGTTAATTTGAGCCATTTGATCGTTCATGTTAGAAGTTCTCAGATTTCTCATCAGAAACATATGGAGGATATCAAATTGAACGCAAAAGTTTGCAATTGAGCGTATATTCAGAAAAATAAATAGTTTCCGATAAACGAGTTTCTAAGAGTTTGAATTGATTTTTGCTGAATGGACTGGAGACCAACCCATTTGACAGTACTCACTCAATAAAGAACATAATAGCTGTGCATTTGTAATTGACAACTCCCAAGATACTCATTCACACGAAATATTCCATGGAGTAATTATGTTCTACTTTAATTCATGAATATCACTTCTTTAGTCAATTATCTAGAAGCAGCCGTCAAATATAATAGTTTCGGAGAATGCGCTAAAAAAACGAACAGGACATATGTTTTCAGAAAGTTATTAGGATCAGTAATGTCTGCAGCATTTCGATTTTCTCTTTTTTTACGTTTCCTCGCATAAAGCTCAAGTGTCTCATGCACTTTCTACATACAATATTACTTTACAAAGTACCATTCCTTCATAATCACCATAATATTTCACGAGCGTTCCTAACTGAAATAACACTACTTTGTTTGCATTATTACGGTTGGTTCTCAAATGACCAATAAGGAATATCCGTTTTCTGTCCAAACTCCATATCAACAATGAAAAGCATCGATGCTCATTTGTGATTATTCAATGAGCGATTTGTATGTAAGGACGGTGGTGTTTTATTACTTCTCATTCAGTGATATCATTTGCTCAAAACGTTCGATATTTAATCGATTCAACATCAACACGTGACACAACCGATACGTCACATTATTATCGCATGCGCGTTACGGGTTTGTTCACGCAAAATCGATTGTTGCCAACAGCAAATAAAGCAATTTGACAAATGTAAACATGCATGACATTATGTAACATAATTGCATGATGTTTGCTCAGCATTGCTACTAGTTTCCAGCCTTAGCTAAAAACTGACTGAATTATGCATTTTCTGAGCGTTATATCGCCCTTCCCGTTCTCCACTCGTCTCGCAAACGCTTTCACTAATAGCGAATGAATATTCAATGTGTTCCCAACGGATAGTCAACGATTTATTGCAGTTTTAGTCGTTCTTCATTGAGGAATGCATTCGGAAAACAATTAAGTGTCTGAGATATATAAGAGATCCATCCACCAAGAGTGAGATAAATGCATTTTTTAGCACTTCATGCCAATTGCCCTCTGCATGTTGTCCTTTATAAGGACAGACCAATCTTAGTCTATCCAAAATTATAACGACAAGTTTTCAAACGGTTCACTGGAACATGACAATCTCCGCTGAAAAGAGGCAAACTTTCCTAAAGAGCATTTCTCCCATTAAGCGACTCGTAATTGAGGTTGTATATTTTTAACTGCTCATTCACTAACAATTTTCATTCAATTCGCTCGGGTCAACGTTTCTCATGCTGTTACGCTCCTCACACCTCTGTGTCCGTTTCGCAGACCACCATCCTGCTTCCAACAATCTGTGTGAACACACCCTCTAATCGTTTGCCTACTCTCGACAACAAATCAGAAGAAAAGAAGAAAATTGATGAATTGATCGAGAAGTTTGCTGCAAAGAATTCATCGATGGTGGTGTTAAAGAAATTGCCTCATTGTGATGAAACATGCGTTTTGCAAACATCGTTCAACAACAAACATTGTTCAAAAATGCTGAAAAAAGTTAATTAAACTAGATTTATTGCCAGACGAAGTCCTCTCCTTTTTGAAGAAGCACTTCTTCAAAAATTTCGTTCAATTGATTCAAAATTAACATAACGTCATTTGAATCAATGGAATAATCGCTCTCTGCATGTTCATTTTCATTCCAGTTGCATTCAAAATATCTGCGGTCTTTACTCATGGAATGCGACTTGTCTACATAATTCAATATGATCCGCATTCCTTTCAACCTTTAATGAGTCTCTAAATATGATCGCTCGAGATTCTTCGGGCAGTGCGTACATTCGCATTTTAACTGCAAAATGTCGGGAACTTCATCTGGAACTTCATTGTGACAAATATTCCAGATTCTTTGGTTGTTGTCATAGAATTTCTCATATCTAATGAGATTGACGAAATTGAACTTTTTTCTTACAAGATTTGTTTCCATCCGTATGTTATTTGCATGGTTAGGAAGAAGTGATATTGAAATTCGCCAAGAATCAATACTTATTTATGGGTGCGTCAACGTATGATTGTTTTTTGTTTCTATGTGGGATTATCTGTGCAAATTGGAGGTTGATTGAAGAATTGATTGAATTTCAGCATTCATTATTTGTATGAGCTCATCGACCAAAGAATCATGCGATGAACTGGCCCCTCCAATGGATCCAAATGTGGCGTCTACCTCTGCATCAGCCCCAACTACAACCACTCCTACCCAATCAACTCTACCACCAATTCCAAAAAAGGTTTTCGTTGTCATCTGAATTCTGGACCTTTTATTCAGTTGTAATGATCAATTCACTTCTCGTTCCTCATTCTCTTATCGCCCTTCATCATTGCTTTAAACTTTCATCCGTTCGAGGCATTTTCGAGCATCGCCTTTCAATAGTTTCTGATGATATTTCTCCGTTGAGGGTATCTTGAAACGAGTTTCGTCGCAAAGTGCATTTGCTCGAGATGCGCTTGAGGAGGGTGATCAGGTGTTTCCTCTTCGAGAGTACAGGAGCTCTCCGGATCGATTCCCAGATCGACCCGCCACTCGGATACCGAAGTTATCGTTAACTTGGTCGGAAAAAAATGCCGGTCAGTACAAAACACGTTTCCTTCTATAACTGATATCGTTTCTGAAATTAATTTTTTAATTGTCCTCTCTCTGTAACGCACCTATGGAATCACCATCATAGATACTATCAGAAATTGTAAGTCGTTTCGTTGTGAACGTTTCAAATTTCCATTGCTGTTGGGAGGATGAAAACTCATTAGAAAATAATATTATATACCTTCTGAAGTGTTCGCATCATAATTGCAATATGAACGTTACGACAGCAATACGGTGGATATTTCAGTGGCGTTTTTCGGCGAAACAACATCTGACGAGAATACAACCGAAAACGACGAAGCATCAGTACCAACACTCGTTCCATTTCCCTCACAAATTCCTTCAGCCAACCAAAATTTAATTCGTAAGTCTTACACATTGCATCCTTTCGGTTATTATCGTCGATATTTCCACTTACTTGCTAGCATCTGTATCTCCATGATTACTGATATTGTTTGTTCAATCAGTTTCAGTTTCCTTCTTTCCCAACATGATTCCACCCCGAATTTATTTGAGCAGAATTAATGGAATTACACTGATACTTGCGAACGGTTGATTGAGTAAATTGTTGGTAAAATATTGCATTGCATAGGACCGATCAGGCAGACAGCAATTCTGGATGATGATGAAAGCGAGGAACGAGAAATGACTGATGACTTGATGGGTGACGATGAGTACGAGAATCGATCCGAAACTGACGACGATCAGTCGTTGAGTGGTAATGGGGGCACATCGCATATTGCTGGCAAATGGTGGTTCGGTAAGAGCACAAAGTTGGTTTTTTTGTTTGTCGCCGCGTTATTTATTGCGTTCGTTTGTTTAATCTTCTTAATTCAAGCACTCATGCAATATTCACGCCATCTAAGTGCCATCCATCGCCCACTCGTCCGTAATTATCGCTCAGCAAAGTACAACAATTTCATGGCCATAATGCAACTCAGCTAGACACAAAACCGTTAAAATCACAAAGAAATGATGAAATTTGCTGGATGACATTAATCTGTTTGGATGTCTCATTTTACGCGCCTCGTATAATCAATCCAGCATAGGAACCCATAAAAGGATTTCATTTTGACGCTGTGTTTGTCAACTAATATGCAAAAGTGCTCAAATAAAAATCGAGCGTTCGCAGATTCATTCCACATTGTGCAAAGCGTGGATGTACTCATACACATTCAAATGAATGCTCCTCTGGTGGAGAGTACTTAACACCAACACAACGACGCACCAGAGAAATTCATCATCTTCGCAAGCAGCTCAAGTTTGTTTTGCTCTTTTGCATCATTCCAATCCATCTTTCCCTCAACGAGTTGGTGGAGCGATTTTTCAGAGAAGCATTCGCTATGTGACATCAAACGGAAGACGATATTGATTTTAATCAGTTGAGTGGTAAAGTAGAACACCATCTTACACTTTTGATGATATAATTATTTTGACACAATTTTTATGAACTCTCTTACGTCAATGCTTAACATCGTTCTTGAATTTAAATTGGTGCTTCTAATTTCATTGCATTGGCGTTTTCCATCTAACGTTCTTGAATGAAAATCATATTCGGTGGTGGTGCAGATTTTCCATTTATTGTTGCTTTGGTCACGATAATTCGACCATTGTTTTGAAAAAAACCAAGAAACTTATTGATAACAAGAATACGGTTTAATTAAAGTTTAACTTCTAAAATTTTGAATGGTTATTGGAAGTATTCCGTAACAGATTATTGCGTCTCTGTCTAGAAATTTTGCGCAGATCCAGCGTGATTTGCCGACTCCTTCGAAGTCCACAGTCCCAAAAATCTTCTGAATTGATATTTTGTCATGGCAGTAGTTTGGAAGGTAGTTGTCGCACTTTAGGCGATTTACTAGTCCCTCAGTGCTGTCTTGTATAGCTGCACTGAATGAAAACGAGTGCAACAAAATTTCGGCATTCGGTATTTTGCGATCATTCAGATTGGCGTTGAATCAGATCGAAGATAAGGAGTCACATCTGTCACAACTTCGTGAAAGACTGAATGAGCTGGAAAGCGTTATGGAATCATCGCAATCGCTCGCTGATACTCACCGCATTATGGCAAAACACAACGAGTCTCTTGAACAGTATCAACGAGAGAAAGACGCACTTATTGAGAAACACGAGGTTCGCTTTAATTGTTGATGATTGATGCTGGAACATATTATCATTTTAACGGTGCGATCTCTCTCGAAGGAAGGATTGCAAGGTTGATGAATCCGCTGAAGGTATGCGATGAACAGTGAATACGTGGTGTTTGTTGAATAGCAACGATGATGAATATGATTTTAGATTCGTGTAAGGCAGCTGATACAAGAAGCGGTTGATGCGAGAGCCGAGGCAATGAAATTGCATATGGCCTTACAAGTGATGAAGGAAGAGAGGGAAAAAAAGAAGGTGATCAAAGCTGATAAGAGTACGATGACTGAAGTGATCGAGACAACCCCAGACGTGCCGACGCCTCGTCCTCCTCCACCCGAACCGCCACCATCTACCGTCATGTCCGCTTCCTTTCCGCTATCACCGAAAGCCGAGAAAACCCTTCAGCAGCCGTGCGTCGCAATACCACAGGAGTTTCTTCTTCAACTTCAAGTAATTGGTTGAAAATTCCCTCGAATTTCTCTGAAATATATTCTCCTGTGGGCCATTCAAATTGCAAACTTCATACTTCTTTTCATTTGATCGTATCATATCGAATGTGAGGAAACACTGATATGAAGGCTTAATGACACGAATAGTTTTGACGTTCTATTTCAATCTTGATTTGCCAGCCTCGTAATTCATCACACTGCTGCAGCGAACACCTTGTATTAGAAAAAAAAGAAGAATAACTCCGAAAAGCTGGATTATCTCCATAAAGCGTTCAGCTGAATCCATAGCGACCGAATTTCATGTTGTCTTCTTTGTTCAGGCGTATCAAAACGAAGCGATGGTGTGGCGAACAAAAGCAGCACAGTTGGAAATTGTCGTCAAAGAGCAACTCCTTAAAGCGCAACAACTCAATGAATTGCAACGTTATCGTGCCGAGAATGAACAACTAAAACTTCTCGTTCAGTACGCTTTATTCTACGCAAAATAATTCGTCATACGCGCATTTCTTAATGCTTCCTAGTTTTTCACTCGAAATGTCGTTGATAATAACTGAATGAGGAATTGCGCATAATATGATAGCAATCATAATGATTCGTTCACCAAACAGTTTTTATGTAGAGTTTTGCTCGAATGCGTATTTTGATCGACTGCAAAGGAACAACCATATTAAGACATTTTTGTTGTCTGATATCGGTAACTTTCCGTCTTCTGTTCATACACATCATTTATTCATAATCATCGTGCAATAAAATTGAGTTCTGAGAAATCCATTGGAGCGATGAAATCCATTGGAGCGATGCAATATTCAAAGAATGCGATTGACCATTTTTGTTCAGAAAGCATATTGACACGAATTCCCCTCAAATGGTTGATTCCGGCATCGAGACAAATTTGAATGTGATATCGCCTGAGCGTAAGACATCCAGGACCAACGAGTGCTTTGTACCACAATGTATCGAGAAGAAAACCCAATTGATTAATGAAAACGTTCAATTGAGTGAGAAGGTATTAATCCGATTTTGTGCTTTCATCTTTTTAAAGTTATCTGTAGACCATCGAAACCTTTTCCTCTCGATGCCCCAGAGCAGATCCTACTTTGTTGTTGCCTTTCACTCCGCCATCAACATTTCGTTTGCAAATAGCTGTCATATTCTCTGATACCATGTCATGTCGAATAATTGATAGTTTCTGTGAATATATGAACAGGTCGAAGAGCAATTGTTACGAATCAACGAATTGGAAGGTGACGTTTCGTTGCTGAGAAAAACGATCGATTCATTGGAGGAGGAAAGTAGGAAAGCGTTCGATGCAATGGAGCAAATGTCGAAAGAAGTTGAAGAGAAGACGGCCGAAGTTCAAGCAGCGAATATGGCCATTTGCAGACTTCAGGTCTGCGGTCAACATTATTATTTCCTATTGCAATTTTTATGCTTATCTTTAATTTTTCAGTTGAGTCACAAAATTTTCATAGACGATAATCGAATTTCCAAAAATTAATCTTTGAATTCGTTCAACTCCATTCGAGACTTTCGATGGGCTGAAATTTTGGCCTTTGGGAATTTCCTGTCGTCGTCAAGAAGCATCACATTTTTTACGTTTCAAGATGTTCGCAGGAATTTTTCTGCACTTAGAAAAATTTATTCCGAAATGCGAAAGACGGCTGCTTTGTGCGCCCAGTATATTTCTAGTTCGTTTTAATGTGGTTGAGCTGAACAAATTCAGTAATTTAAGGGTGAGGTAGGAACCAAAACAAAGGCGATTTGTTATCTGGAGGAAAGACATCAGGTTTATCGGAACACGATTCTGGACCATCATTTAGTGATTAAAGATGAGTCAACAGACGACTGGAGACGTAGTTTTTCGGATCCGCGATACGTCGTCAATCTTTCGAAAGCAATTCAGACCGACCTCACTTCGGAAGCACTCACTCATAACGAAAAACAATTCCACAATTTACACGATAAACTTCTGGTGAATTATCGTTTCATCGTTACACATATCTGGGAATTAACTGTAGTATTTGAAGTGTTCTCATATTCAGTATGAGTCGTTCTGGATACTGGCTAATTCTGACGTGTTCACTTAACTAACTCATCCTTGTAACTATTGCGAATAGTTCTGGTTGTGTTCGCGAATGAGAATGTCTGTAACATTAAGAAAAGAGCTGAAAAAATTAGGGAAGAGTTGCTTCGATTCAGTTTTTATTGTTACCATTGAGCATTCAGTTGAATGAAATGCAAAATCAGCAAAATGCGCTGTGTATTTATGCAATACATATGTTGAAGGAATTGGAAATGGAATTTTCATCGAAGAAGAGCAATATGCACGAACGTTTCCGAGAGATCGAGCAGAATCTTATGATGAAAACAAGGCTAGTGGAATCGTTGAGTCATCAGTTGGAAGAGGCCGATAAACAAGCCATTGCGGAATCGGGACGACACCAAAAGGAGCGGGAGGCATTTCAGGAGAGACTTCTGGAATTGGGTCGAGTCGCCGAGCGTGTCCCTCTACTGGAATTCGAAATCGAACGCTTACAACAGGTTGTTTGACATGCGTCTATTGCGTTGTAATCATTCATCGCAGCACCTTCGTTTGTATCTTGAGAAGAATCGCTTCTAACGTTCCCATTCATCGTTGCATAGAAGTTTCATCGCTGGATAATTTTATCCGTCCGCATATCTCGCCTGCAAAACTCACAACATTCGTGTCGACCATACCACCATGAAGCCATTGAAGCTCTCGGCAGCTGGTTTCCTCTGAATAAATTCGTCATTTAAGAGCACTCTTGAGATTCGCTTGCAATTCATAAAATTCTCTTATCCAGTATAATGGCTCTTTCGAATTCGTTTCTATTTGGCAATCAAATTTTTTTCGGTTCAGCAATGAATTTCGAAATTTTCCAACTTTCATGTTCTTTGAAATTGTGAATGTGGGACAAGTTATTAAAGATAATGCAATATGACTGCACGGGCAATTGAATGAATGCTCTTTTTAAGGAAAGAAGTTCATTGGATTTAAAATTGAAAAGCGCACGTGAAGAGTTCGATGCCGGACTTGAGGTGGCACTCACTGAAGCACTGAAGAAATATCAACAACAAAGCACGTATTGGAAGGAAAAAATGTCATTTGTGAGCTCGCAAAATGAAACGCTCAAGGTATCAACAATAATGCCACTCAGCGATAATGCTCTTACCGAAGTATTACGATGAACTGAATAAGAATCAAAAAATTGCAACACATTTCTCTTCTGTTCATTTTAAATAATTTCAAAAAAGAAGATTTCGTTTCATTTGATGAAATGTTATGAAAGAGCATTTTTCAAATGACAGTTATTTGCAACTGCGATCAAAAAATGACACAAGTGTATCATATCCAACTGTTTGTATCATATGCATCGCTTTCTTCAGACCACGAAGTGGTACGTCCAACCCACCCATATATCACTGCTTTTTTCCCTGTTTGATGCTAATAACGGAAATCCGCTTCTGGGCAATCAAGTTTAACCAATGGATAACAGATGAAATTTTCAAATTAGCATTCTCTGAAATGAACCATCGGAATTTCTCCTCATATTTGCACGCATATATCGCACAAAAACTCACTTCCATTGTTCATTATGCAATATTTTTGTCCAGTCGGAAACCATTCAGTGTCATATGAAGCCCTATGAGATATCGTTGCCTGAGCGATCGCTGAATCCACTTTATGAGCAGTTGATTTCATGATAATAACTGCGACGAGTAGATATGAACGGAATGCACTGAATATGATATATGTACGAATATGATATATGAGTATGATATATGTTCAAACAACTGATATATTGAATGTTTTAAATGCAGAAACAAATAATTGGAATTCAAAATGAGATGGATGAATTACGTTTGAGGAGCAGCGTTGAGAAAGCCGACATGGCACGACGTTTAACATCAAGTATCGATCATGTCACTGAACTTAACAAACAGGCAAGTTGTCGTCTCTGTTGCAGTGACAACCAACAATGCTCTTAGTGGCTTCTTTATCATTTTATTTTTTTGTCACATCGCTATCCATGCTTCCGCTTTGTCCATGCGCTCATCATGCAAATATCACTTCATTTTGCGCACTGAACAGCTA
Source organism: Anisakis pegreffii (assembly GCA_035041965.1). Lineage (NCBI taxonomy): Eukaryota > Metazoa > Nematoda > Chromadorea > Rhabditida > Anisakidae > Anisakis > Anisakis pegreffii. Next base: position 84,187 of record JAPYMA010000487.1, read on the forward strand.
CAAGTCTAAAATTGCTCTGTTCATTGCTTGTAATTATTGCCATTTACTATTTTTTTTTTACAAAATGGACGACTTGAAAGTGTTTCAACTAATTCACATCAGTCTCTCAACATCGCTATTAATTACTCACCTCAAAAATGACGCAAAGCGATTGTGAGAGCTTCTTGAGATGTGATAATTTGTTCGTCTTATTTCGCATTTTTCATCCAAGCAATCATTTTATCGCCTCGCACAGCTTATATGAATTTGAGCAATCAGTTTCGTTTTTTTTTTCGCACTCAAAAGTTTTATTCGTTTTTTTTCTGTTTTCTGCAGCAACAAATTTCTTTTTATGGTTCAACTTATCGCATTTCTCTTGCTGCCTATAACGCAGACGTTGCGTTGAACTTGCAAAATGATTGCGACAATTTTTATTTTCGAATTTTCGTGCGAAAAGCAATTAGTCCTTAACAGTTGGCTACTGTGATGTCGCTTATTTTGTAGCTTTTGTTCAAGTTCTCTTTTTCACATTAAAACGAGCAATGTATTGCTCATTTTAATGTCAGCAAAATGCTATCTAGTTACAAGCCAAAGGGCTTACTTATAAAGTGCTCAAAAACTTCAGTCTGTCAATGTTTGAAATTGCTTAGTGCGATCTGTTAGTAAATTTACTGGTGTTGCTGAATCGACTTTATGAGATCATGCACTACTCGGTTCAACACTTACAGCTAATTACTAGTGCACAAAGCATTCTTATCGCGTGCAAGATACTTGTTTATTTCTTAACGGTCGCAAGATCGCATTTTATGTTATCTTTGAGATGTTGCTGCTCGTCGCTATTGAGGTTCTTTTGCTGAGAATGCCAAAAAACTATAAGAACGTTGAAGCGTTCAAATATTAGGCTAGATAGCGTTCCAGTCCTATCGATTGCAATTGAAAAAAGTTTTTTGAATTTTTTTAGGTAGAAAACATTTGACATCGAATACAAACTTCAAATGAAAAATTTTCACTTGAACCAATAGCCTCTAGCAACTAAATCCAATAAATTACTCGTCTCGAGTAGTTTTTAAAAGAGTCTGCTGATGTTGCATATAGAGCGTGTAGTTGATTGAATAATGCAAACTAATAATTTCTTGAGACACAACGGTTTCATATGATAGCACTCGATGTGATTCTCTGAGTGTTCTGAGAGGTTGCATTTGGACTGATCACACATTGTTTTTATGGTCAGAGCCAATGCAGAACCACGTCTGTGATGTCACTCCTTTGAGAGCGTAATTTTTTTGGTAAAATATTCAATTCCATACAAATTTAACTACCTAAAAAGTGGTTTCGTTCTCAGAGCGGTGAATTGAATAGCCGTTCTATTGAAATCATCGAATGTTCCGCTCGTCGCAATGCCTAAAATTGTAAATTTGGACTTTTAACTTCCAAAAGATGAAAATAACGAATATGATTGGTTGTGTTTGTAAGTGACCATGAGTGAATCAGTGAGAGGAATTTTGCAGATGAATCGTACAACGCGAGATGTGCAAGTGGATGCGCATCCACGGGTTGTGAGTAAATACGTAGCTTGTCGACCGAATGCTCGGCATAAAATGACCGATATTGCGAAGGGCGATCTGTTCGATGAGGCTGAAGAAAGGCTGAAACTATGTCAGGGTGAACTGACCACAACTCGACGTCAAGTTGAAGTATTGCAACAAAAACTCATCGATTATGCTCAATCATCAGACGTGAGTCACTCGCATCTATTCATTCTAGTGCGCATCACTGAGGCATTTTTATCGCCTTCCGAGTATTTTCAAGTTTTGTCACAGTGCGAAACTTCGAAGATGTCTTCATCTGAAGTATAAAAAGGTTGTCAGCACGGAGGGCGTATCCATCTTCCAATGCCTTAAACACAATTCATGAAAAGGTATTTGTTTGTTGTTTTTAGGCGAATGGTAATTCCAAAGAACCAACCTTTTCTCCCGTCCTTCTACGTACATCGCGTGAAATTCAAGCAACTGACAATGATTTACAATCGATTGAAGCGAAAAAAGCCGTTGAAAAACTGAACGAGAAAATTAATGAACTTGAGAAGAGGAATATCGACCTAGCTGCTAGGATGCGAGAAGCAGAGGATGATAAACAGAAAATGATCAAAATGCAACGGCAGCAAATATCACAACTCGTAGCTGAGTTCGATAATGTTCGTAAGGAACTCGATCAGGTCAGTTCAGTTGTTTCTTTCGATGCATTTTTTGACGATTCATCTCGAAGACTATTCTATGCCAGCTGATTTCTCAATTATCTCTCTAGTTTCTTATGGTTGTGACATTCAGTGTTTTAAGGAAAAACGAGCGATGACGAATATTATGACGATTGAAATGTGTCTCCAGTTCAATGCGACATTATCTTGAGCGTTTCAGGAAATGAATAAGTACGAAAGTGAACGACGTAAACTGAAGAACCGAATTGAGTTGTTGGAAAAAGTAAAGCTCGATCGCGATCGGCTGATTGAACGATTCAGACGTCTTGAAACGACAACCGGTGATATCAACACAAATTTGTTAACAACAAAAGTGAGGTGAGTGAATACTTCGCAAATATGTCTTGAACAAAATGGAGCGTTATGTTGGAGATGCAGTTGTGGACACCTGTCAGATTTTATTCGATATTGATGGACTCGTCCAATTTGATAGAGCATCTTCTTTTGGCTGAAAACTAGTAAAATTGATTGTTCAAAACATGAATATTGCGTTATGGAGCCATACTTTATAAAACCCACTTAATTAAATTGCTCAATTCAGTGTTGCAAATGTAATGTTTCGTTTAATATTGAGTGCGGTGAATAGTGGCTCTATCTTTTTTCATCTTACTGTTTATTTCGGCTTTATCGAATGCACTTCGTTTAAGCATTAAAGTGCCGGATGCCGAACAACAACAAAGAAATGCAGATGATTCGAACAGTTCGTCTGAAAAAGAGCAGAGTTCAGCAATGAAAAGGTTTGTTTCAGTATCGTTTTGTTGTCAGCGAGTTGACAAGTTTAGTGGATCAACGAAAATGACTTGATAAAGATGCTTATAAGATCGATTGAAGGTGTCTATCAGTGCCACATATGTACAATGCAGCCATGACACTCAGTGATGAGTTGAACACGGTACGTGAACGAAATACAGTACTTGCAAAAGCAAACGCTCACCTCACTTATGAACTCAACTCGTTGCGTCACTCGATACAGTCTTCAATTCGACGAACAGTGTCAAGAGTGAGTGATGTCGCATCGAATGGCACCAAATCCTCTTCGGTGCAAAGTGATGTCTCGCCGGCTCTTAGTGGTTTAGCATCTGATCTGAATCAAGTGGGTTTCGCCGACTTAAGATACCGTTCTTCAGACGATAGTTTTTTCCTGAATATGCTGAACAAGTTCGGTTTTACACGTACCATTTGTGTCATTACCAAATTGCTCGGTTTTGTGTGATCCATAGAGATGATTCAACTCTCAAAATTTCTGCAACAATCTAAGACAAGAGAAGTTTTCAACTTTTACCACAGGCACATTAGTGATGCTTATATCGTTGCTTTGCGTTTATCTGCATCGTTTATTTCTTCCATTGACTCGGCAATCAGAAGTTTTATCTGGCAATAAGAACTTCATTATTTTCAAATAAGAATGCATCGTACTGGGTGCATTAATCAAACACCGGTCATGCTGCAACATATGATTGTTAAGGCAAAAGATTGTTTTTCCAAATGGATTTCATGCGCGAACGCTTTTGTAATAAATTGGATTCTGTCAAAATAATGTTTGTGTTCAGGTTCGTGCCGATCTTGAGCATATTCTTGTCCAAATAGATAATGCAGCTAGTGGTCGTGAACGAGAAAAACCACAGTCAGCCGATGAGATCGACAGTAATTGCTCGACCACGGTATGCATGACATATTCTTCTCTTTTATAAATTTCGATCAATTTTCTTTTACATGAATGCTTTCGATTGCATTCTAAAAATGCTGTTCCATGCTGAGTTTTCTTTGTCTAAGTTCAGGATCCCATCGATAGAGAAACTCACAGTCGATAATTTCCTTCGAAAAGCGCATTTTATACGTGAATCTTGAAATGGATTGAATTTTAATAAGCAACGGTTGAGGGGTGGGAAGCGCGTCTTGGTGTTTTCATTTCATTTCATCCGAAAACAATCAATCACATAATTGGATTGTCTTCTTTTGGAGTGTTCTTGAGAACTATCGCATTCATTTGCGTTCACCAACTTACATAATGAACGATGCGATGCGACTCACCAATAATCAACGATTTTGTTATGTTTCAAATGTGCAATTTCCTTAAACATGCTCAATTCTTCCGGTTCATTGATTTGCACGAAACATTCTTCGCATCTATCCGATTGTTTGACAGAATCTATTGGCCCTGAATACGTACTCGTCACTTTTCGATCAACCGCCCATACCAGTGATTCTCACGTTCGGATGCTTCACTACGCATTTTTCATGATCTGGCAGGCCGCCGTAACCCTTTCCCCCTGATACAAGAACTTACTAATTCTGCATATAATGTCAGGAACAAACGAAAAACCGGTCCGAAAATTTTTCAGTGGCGTGAAAGAAATAGAGCTTCAAACTGAATTAGATAGATTCTCATTCTTTTCAGACGTGTTGTATTCACTCTCATAGCTATTACATGCGAATATCGTTCTCTTGATGAGTTTTTCTCATTCACTTCGTCTCATTGCACTTCACAGTTCGAATCAATTTCTTATTCTGTAGCATATACTATTTACTGGATACGTTGACGAGTGTTGACAGCGGAAACCAACAACACAGCAATTGTTCAATAGTCTAATTATCAATTATAGAGTATATTTGATAGAATGATAATTTAACTTTAATTGTTGAGTGAAATGAATGAGAAATTCGCACAAGGGAACACTTTCGGTGATAAAAGCTATGAGAGCGATTGTAACAGCAAGGAATAGAATGAAAACCCTGTTAAAACGAATGAAACCGTGTTAGGCCAGGACGAGCTGATGATACTTATTGTTGGAAAATGGGTGAACGAAGAGTGTTGCCATCAACCAACCGCATTTATTATCCAAGTTAAAAAACACCATCACGATGGCGTTCTATCATTATACAACAACTGCATGAAAAACTAATTTCCCGACCCTCTCCATTACACCTTGACTCCTCCAACTTACCCAAAATGGATAAATTCACCCTCTATGAGAACCACTGGCTCATACTAATGCGTTCTTAGTTGTAGTTTCAATGAGAAATTTTTGCAGTTGATCATTTGAGGTTGATTTATTGTGGTGAAGAAAATTTCATTTAGGGAACCATTCGACGTCGTGAAGCGTAATATGTGTTTTTTCAGGCCGAAAGTGCGCGGTCATCCGAAAGTCGTGATATGGAACCGTTGCGGCGAGCTCTAAAACGATCTCAAGCTGAGCGTGAAGCACTGAAAGAGCAACTTGATCGTGTTACCTTCCAGCTGCAGGATGCTTGTCGAGAACTTGATCTCTACAAGCACGAACCTCGTGCAGAGGTCATCAAGCAAGCGCTGAACCCTCGTAGACCACGCAGCAGAAGTTTCGTCGAAATCGGTCGTGCCACTGTCGATCTCGAAGAGCATCTGAGGTATGTTTGCTAAATTTATCGCTGGTTACTGCGATTGTTCAAAATCATTTTCTGGAGTTTTCCTCAGTCAACTCATTTATATTTGCAGTGGGATCTCAGCAAAGGCAATGGAGATTGACATTTCTTGAAAGTGCTCCCTTAAAAAAGCCCTTTCGTTATTAGAGTAACTGTCGTCTGTCATTCTGTTGAACCCTACCATTTTTTGCATTCCGTGTTTTGTGTGACGAATGATCGTTTTGCTGATAAAGTTTTGTTCATTATGTCATCGCTATCGAATCGAATCTGAAATTACATTTAATTTTCTTGTTGAGATGGAAGGAGAAGGCTGGAACGATGTTCCGTGAACTGAATCGCGTACGTAAAGAGTACTATGTGTGCGATAGCGAACGTCGTGAACTGCGTTTACAACTGGTCATGATGCGCGGTGAACTTGGACTAGCGCAGTGCCAATTAGCTGAATTGTCCACCCGTCCTAGACGTGACTCGAACCATACCAATGCCAACGTCTCGCAAGCAGTTGCTTTTTCACCAAGTCCCGAACCAAAATCACCGAAACGAAGTGTGGTATGTTCATCGAGTTCAGTTGTCGTGTTTTATTTATATTAAGTGAATGAACTGTTGAATTGAGTGGTCGTGTTGAGTGGTCGGTTACGAAGGGGATACATTTAAGGGCGAGAGAACGACGGTTACTGATGGAAGTAGTAAACAACGTTCACGATTCCCTTCATCTGGAACGTACGCAACGGCGCATACCTCATTTGCGTCGTTATATGAAACTGCTGCAATCAGTGAACCTGACCTATCAATATGGTTCGTTTTCATTACTCTTAAACCATTGTTCACATTAATCTGAGAATTCTTTCTCCCAAAATCTGAGAACTCATTTCACCGAGTGTTTTGCTAATGTTTAGTGAAATTGAAATTGAAAAAAAACATTAATGCGAAATTGAAATGCTCCAGTGTTAACATATCCGATCTAAATGATTCATCGGCGATTTTCAGTAAGCAATCGCGACATGATGAACATCCTTTCAAGTCAAAATCACGTACGAACAGAAGATCGATCTCAAGAGACCATGAAAGACGCAGAGCTGCTGATGAGCATGATGAAATTGTGAAAGAGGCCGCGAAAGTGCAATTGGCCCTTCTCAAACAACAAAATAAATCTCTTCGAGCTGAGCTCAGTAAACCTCACTCATCCTATCCGGTGAATTTCATTTTTAGGTTCTATTAATCCTTTTAAAATAAACTCGTTAAATTTCAACTAGTGTAACATTCTACATGTGTTTCTGTTAATTTCATTGAATGTTGAAAGTCGACGAATGATGTTCTAGTGGCATAGCCAGGATTTTCTTTTTTGAGAGGAGAGGGGGGCGGGGGAAGAAGCTAATGCAAAATGATTTGGTCTTGAAAATTGGATGAATTTTGGGGTGGATATGAAACCGATATTGTCAAACATGAATAATTTGGTAGTTGCGCTAAGGTTGATGCCAAAATCGAGTATTATGCTCGTGACACTGATGAATGTAGCATTTCTCTATCATGAGATCAAAACTGGAGTTCTGTGATCGTTTTTGTTTCCATAGTGTATAACATTGTTTATATCAGTCTCGAGAACATCAACTTGAAGTCAACGACTTAACCGAGGCAAATAAATCGTTGCGTAAAGAAATTGGAGCGTTGCGCTCGGAGCTGGTAAGTGTTCCGCATGATGAAGATATATATTCCCAAATTCGATATGAGTAATTGATGTGATGGCAGTCTTTTAGAATGTTTTCACAGAGCATTTTATTATCAAATGAATGAATTCCTTCCACATATGCATCATTCACTCATTATGACGAATAAATGCAGGAATGCTTGCGGACAGCTGCTGATGCACGATTGACGACGTATGAACAACGGGATGAGGACAGGAAGGTGGAAATCGCACATTTGATGAGACAAGTCGACGAGCTGACTTATGATAAAGGAAAGCATCGAGAAGAAGAGGTTAATTATGCTTATTGTTTTCGCTGTCTTCTATGAGTGGTGTTTTGCACCCATCTACGATCCGTATTCTTTCACTGATCTCTTAGCAGTGAATGATCTTGATCCATTTGAAATTGCTTTTTTGAAATGATCCGTTTAAAATTACATCGTGATCCATTTAAAATTCTTTGAAAATGCTCTGTGCTGTGCACTCTACTGATGTGGTGCATTCGAGAGAAACATTGAGACACACTGCTATTCGGAATTAATCATTTTCATAGTCAGCGATTAAATTTTCAATTTTGAAGTACCATCGATGCATTCCAAAACTGTATCGACCAAATACGTCAAATTGGTTCGTCTGCTAGCCATTCTTTTGTTTCTGACAGTGAGTAGTTCATGTATTCTGAACATAAACCAATGAGTAGTTCGTAAAACAATGCAGTTGGCGTGAACAAAAGAATTCAAAAATTTCAGACAGTCCGTCGCAAAGCATTTGATGCAAGAATTTCGATGTTGAATCGTGAAAATGAGTTACTGATGAAGAAGATGGACGATATGGAGAAGGAACGACAGGACATGTACTTGGTCATGTTCAAAAAAGGACAACAAGCTGCACAACACGATACCAAAGAAGTACGTTTTGACTCTGCTGAATGTGTCCCCATTCTACACCGTGCGCATTCTGAGTGGAGAATTTCGTGTAAAATCTGAAACGTATGGTTCAGCTTCATGATTCAGTTATGTTATGCTCAATCAGATGTGCACCAAAAATTTGTTGGTGATTCAATTTGGTTGGTTTGTTGAAATGATGAATGGAATTTCGTCTCGTAGTCAGCGATTACTGGATTTGTTTTTGTGGCATTGTAAAGCGAGAAGAGATGAGATCGAAAGACATAATGACAAATATACTCGTAACGCTTTTCGATGTGTGTAAAGTTTTTGACTTATGTGACTGAAGTAGTAACTTGTTCTCAAGACAATCAACCACTCAGCTGTTCTGAGTGCCCACTTCAAAACTTGTTCTCATATTTCGAAAATAAACAATCTCCGCAATTCCGTCAAAAATCATGCATTGAAGTCAGTTGATCAACCGTTGAGGAGATCATGGCTTATTGAAACTGCTGACGGATATTTGAGGATGAGACTGAACGAATAGCAGTTAACATGGTAGCGCAAGTTCATCTGCCCTGTTTGACTGAGTCCAGTAAAATTGGTGAATGTTTATAGACCAAGAAAGTCGACATCCGGACAACTACCCTTGCAAAAAAATTCATTTGAGATCTGAAAAGCAAGCGATGTGGAGTATAATCGTGCTTAGTTTTGTGTGGTATTGTAGTTCCCTTCAGAATCAACATCTGAACTGGATCGTCCTTTTGAGGAGGTGATCAGGATTACGCTGGATCACCAAATGATATAAAATGATTTCGAGTGTTAATTAGTGAAAACTACATATTGAACCAAATGTGTTCTTGTGTTGTCGATGTACTCAAACTTGATATTCTTTTAGGTTAGAGCAATTGATGAAATGACAGAAGATAGAATCGTGTTGAGGTTTTTACATGATGCGTTCTATTATTTTATGGTGAATAAAGGCGATTCAAGGGAGCATTTACAGGTGAGTTGATGCAATCACACAAATTATCGCATTTTTATTACTTCGCATTACTATTTTTAACTCTACTTTTATTGTTATGCCAAGATTTGAGTCAGTCCTCTCATAGATTATACCATAACAAAATGATAACAACCCACTCGCTTTCCATCTTTGCTATGCTTTATTGCCTTCAACTGCAACTTTCTCTCAACATTAACTTTTATGAATAAGATACGCTGTAAAATAGTGGATCACTTTTCCTGATATGCAATAAGTGCTTCATATTCCGTGGTGAATTACTTCCCTTTAACAGTTTTACTGATCTTCGAAAGTCGTTTGATGCATTATCGCTTCTGAACAAAAAAACATCAGTCCAAGAATGCCTTCATTCATTCTTTTACTGAAATTTGCTCTCTTAATGCATTATGTCAGAGCATTTGCATTGGAAGTGGACGCGGAATCGTAAGATCTTAATTGAATGAGCCGTTACGATTGTTGTTTTTTGTGGAGTAGTAAAGTTGAATTGTTTGTAAAGAATGCTGAAGTAATGAATGCTGAGTGTTTAAGGCGATAATGACAATGTTAAACTTCACAACAGAGCAGAAAGAGGACGTTCAACGAAGACGTGGTGCATCGCATTGACGATAGAGCCATTCAGCTATTCACTGCTATTCTCACAACATTTGCATACATTCTTGTCCCGTAAATTTCTATATGTCATATTTCAAAATTTTTCTCAGAAATCCAATGCTTTTTATTTCTGTCAGCACCTCATTAAAGCGTACAAAATGTAAAGTTCAGGATCCAATTAGGAGGATTCACGAGATATTTCATTCTTTCATTGTAAATAGTGCATTTTTGATTGTCTCAAAATATCATTTCTCCGACGTGTTCAGAGATTGCCCTAATCGTAGAAATCATGGGAGTGAATTGATTGATTCCATTTTCCGCGAACGATTCAGATTCAGACATACGTGTGTTAAAAGTCGTCATATTGCCAGTCAGCATTAACAGTACCATTACGATATTAATATTAATAGTGTTATTTGCATTAACGTTGTATATATTGTTGCGGGCCCGTTGTGCAGTTATGAATGCCAATCGTTATAATATATTCTGTTGAAATTCTGGAATTCATTTCACCACCAGACAGAACAAGTTGTTTATGTATTGATTTGGTACGTCATGCGTTGATGCTGTTTTAAATCTCTTTTATAGCCGATATGAATGCCGCTTTTATTATTCACATTAATAACCTCGACATTTCCCCGAATCTTCGATTTCCAATGTTTTCTTTTGTGTTCAAATGGTCACAATAATACGTTCATTCCTCGACTAAGTGAAGCGTTCACACTTGAGTGCACTTCATATCAGTGCTCTGTATATTCACAATGTTTTGTGGAAGAATATCCTCGTTCATTGAAACGATACAATGGGAAGGAACTGCTTTCGTGAATGTAGATTTATCCTTAAGTGCTTATTTCATTTGAAATCCATATGATCCGTAAAGGAACTTGGTTTAATCCCTTTGAGGATGGTTGCTTTTTTAAATTGAGCATAAGACCAACTCAAGTGTAGCTTTCGTTGAAATGTGTTCTCAAAAATATTTTCGAAGTAGCTGAAAGTTCACAACGAGGAGAACGTCCGATCTCTCAATTAATTATTTGCTTAAGTTTCGTTGTGGTTTTGAACACTTCAGAGCAACAAAAAGGTTCGTTTCGGGACAAAATGATTTGTTATCAAAGGTCACACTGATTATCAGAAGTGCTCTTCCATTTCTACCAACAAAACGTTGATTCCATTATTTTAATGGAGGTTTCGAAATTTTTACTGCTTTTTAAACATTCACTTATTCGACAGAATGAACGATTCAGTGGTATTTTGTTGACACTTACTCTGTGTTGACTGATGATTATCGACTACCTTTGCATGAAATAGTCAATGATTCCGTTTGTGGTCGATGTTTGATTGAAGAGAAATTTTGCACTTTTTATTCATTCTGACTCATCTGAAAGGATGTTCTTCTTTGCGGAGTATATTGTTTGAGTTCATTTTTCAGAACCTCGCAGTTGTACTGAAGAGAGTGATCAGGATAGTGATTCGTGGCAAAAATTTTTGTGAATGCTTTCGCAAGACCATCGATCACACTCTGTTCATTCGGTGATTTACGATTTCGTGTAAATTTAGGTTCGTCTCTCATAAACATCTCAACCATTTAATCATTTAAATGGCCACCGAATCAGTGGTAGAAAAAGAGGATAAGAATAGATAATGAAAAGATGCATAAAATGTTTTTGAGTGAATTTATGATCGGTTTAACGTTTATTGTGATCAGCAAACGATCGATTGCGTACCAATCAGTGATCAGTGCGAATATGTCGCAAATCGCTTAGAGTGAAACGGATAACGAACGTTCCTTTCAAAGTGATCGCTTCTTCGTCTCACTTCAGAGTCTCATTCCGCTGTTTTATGCTTTCGTTGAGCCAGACATATCTCCTTCTTACGTTCCTTCACTAATTTTCATAAGAAACCACTAGCCGATTGGTACATAAAGTAATGTCGCCATTTTCCTTGCACTGATTGTAATAAAACTTCCATTTTTACGAACATAAATATTTTTATATGGCCTTTTGATGTTTCACTTACTCAGCGCACTGCTCTAAAACACATATTTCATAACGTCCTCATTTTTATGACTGCAGACATTTTTATTCCAGAAAAAAGTTTGTTCTTTTTTGATTTTGAAGTATTTCCACACTCAGTCATAAATTCGATTTGAATTCATCTGAACTGTTCAATCGGTTATTACCGCTAATGTTGTCATGGTTGTGTGCTGCGAGCAGCAAAATTTATCAGCCAGCACAAATTCGGTTGATTCACTCAATTCGTGACGTCTAAATGAAATAATACCGGAAGGTTGTATGCCAAAGATAAAACCGTCCCGATAGCTGACGATGCTGTCGAAATGAATGATGATCGCACTCAATCAGATATTTTTCATGTGATTCGTTGCATTGTCACTTCCATCCCGACGAAATGATTCATGTGCTGGTAGCAAACCCATTTACACTACACCTCATATGCACTGTCCGCTGTTCACGCTTAAAGGAGTGTCACTAATAAGAGCACTCTAACGAAATGCTCACCATTATTGGAGGTATCAAACTGCGGTTTCGATCAGGATGCTCATTTATTGCAGTGAACATCATCGAAATTTGTTTCACTTCCGAAAAAAGGCAGACTTTTGTTGGTCGGTGTAATTACAGAAGGATTTGTTCTGTTTTTGTGGTTACATCCTTAAGCAATTTTATGATGTTCATTTTATTTGTGTTCGTTCAGTTTTATTACTGTTATAGACGTATATTACGTAACATAAACGCATCTCTAAACTATTATAAAACGCATTGAGCGTTCACTGCAGAAACGACAAGTCTGCATCATTTTTTGTGTAGTGAACATCTAATGAGGCAAAATCCCACATATAAAACCTATCTTATTTAGTGAGTGCAACGCCAGATAAATGAATGAATTTGTTTTGCAGCATTGTTCATACAGACACAATTTAGTGCCGTTACGTTCTCTCTTGCACGAACACCTCGTTCATTCGTGTTCGTCGCCTGAATGACTGCATTTGTTGAAGGAATGCATGAGATGATGACATTTCTAAGAACATTGAACAGATTGTTTTCGTCTCCTCATTACTCATCAACTTTTGCCTATCCTAGTGATCTTATCGTGAGTCTTGTAAGCCTCAGATTAATTTTTGCTCTATTTATTCATTGCATAATGAAATGGAATAGAACCTGTACAAATGATTATCATATTCACATACAAATGCACCATCTCGGTGTGGCAAATGAGTTGAAGATGATGCAGTACCATCGTAAATTAATATCAGGATTATCTAACAATTACATCCATCAACGTAAAATGACAGTAACATGCGATATTGTTCACCCATGCAAATTTTCACTCAAAGTATCACATGAGGTTTATTCGTTTAGAGTTTGTTGTTAACATGAAGGTTTTTTTCCGGATTTCTTATCATTACCTCTTTTTTTACAAATGCTTCATAAGAAATGAATTTCTTTCTCTCCTCAAAATTAATCGTTTGATCATTATACTTTTGAATTCATTATCTGCTGATAACTACTCATCGAGAAGTTCCTCAAATAATACTCACTGTTGTTTCCATCTACTTACAACTCGTTATAGCGAAAAAGTTGTGTCTTACAATGAGGCTTTTGTTATTTGATGATCGAACTGCATAATTATGAGTATTTTCATGCGTCAATAATACACATCGTTATACGTTTCCGCCGCAGTGAAATTCCCATTATGCTATCAGCCGATTGTATTCGCCTCAATTCCTGCACATGTAATTTATACCTGCTTATCGAGCCTTCTTATAGCCACTAGTGTCATCAATTAGACTGACGTAACGTCGCGATGCTATTATTCATGAAGCATTATCATTTAAACAATTGATGCATATAAGCCGTGTGTTCTCACGAACCAATGATTTTCGCACATAGTTAATCACATACGCTAACTGCATTCGCCGAGTCAAGATCTGTCATTCACATGTCCAAAAACTTCATATTACCGCCGATTGACTTTTAACTGATTCTGAGCTTCAATCTAATCAATGAATCCTGTTCAACATTGGAAGTTTATCGCTATCTCTTGATGATCATAAGTACGCAATGTGAAGGATACAATTACCGATTTTTGCTTGATTATAATTATGTGAGAATCATGCAATACTAGGGAATTTATCTTGTCGTGTGATGTACGGACATACGATCCTTGTAAATGACGAATGAATGGGAATTTATAACGCATATGTACGTACCTTCAACGTGATTCATCTTGCAATCGCTCTTTCCCTACATGATTTGAAATCAGTCCTGAGAATTAGCATAATATGCCATTGATTTGAGATTGTGTACTGCGGAAAAATCTTTGTTGAGATTTTCATGCAGAATTATAGCATGCAAAAACACCGGTATTACACTAAATCGCCGCATTATATCCATTTCTATTCTATCCAACTTGACTTTGGCACAATTGAAATCGCCGGAAATCTGTTCCTCGAATATTGCATAGTGAAGCGTGAAGAAAGTAGAGTTCTGTAATAACCGATTGGGGTTGTCATGATTCCGTTCGATGATTGATGCGAATAAATGAGCTTGAATCGTTTGTCTCGCTCCATAAACGCTTCCTCTTCGTGCTTTTCTTCTGCCAGCCCAGTCATTTTCAATTGCAAACCATCTGAGCAAATTCTATTGCTGGGCTCATTGTCATCGTTCACTTCGACGAGTACTTCTCCGCTTTGTTATTTCGGTTTCTCATTCGGTGGAATTGAATAATCAAAAATCTGACAAGATTCTTGAACTGAATTCACCATTATTTTGTTTTGAAATGATTTCAAGAAGAAGGGCTCTTATGAGCATTCGTTCAGCGATAATTGCAATTTTGCCACTCACTCATTGAGTCTGCGATAAAATTATTTATATTTCATTGTGAATGTGCAAGAAGCGATCTGATTCTATCGATATTTCGACTGCATTCAGGCGTGAATATTTATTCATTTTTTGCAAGAAATTCTGGACAGATATTCGTTCAAAATGTTCTGATGTTGAAAATATTCTCCACATCGCTTCATTAATTGATGCGATATATATAAATCGACTAGTCTCATTTAATTATGTAATGAAAAATTAATCTCGTTGAATTAGATCTACGAAGCGATCTGATTCTATCGATAGCTGGATGATTTGTGCATTGCTAGTTAATGTATTCGAATCCCATTTTGTCGGCTTCATTTGTATTGGGTTTGTAATACACTGTGCCATTAGTGTCAGTGCTAAGCAGTAAAGCTTCAATTGAATTTCAGTCGTTAGTATGCGATCGTGAGAGTTACTTTGTTTATTGTGTATTGTCAATGAATAAAAAACGAATGTCTTCGTTGACGAATGAGGTCGTGCACGGAATGAATTTTGCCAATATTGTCGAGTATTGCATTTGCATGATATTTATGACGTGGAAGTTGTTTGATTGAATCACAAACAATAAATTTAATGAAGCGTTTACATGAAGATACACTCACTCACCATATACAAATTTATAATCAAATCATACGTTCAAACGAATTCCAATAGCCAGATACAGGCGGATGGCTGAATTTCACTCTATAAGATTGAGTGGTTCACACAGCTGTAACGATTGATTGAAGTGGATGAATGTGAATGTGTGATATTCGATGGTATAACTCAATTAGCATAGAATCATTAGTTTTGTAAGGAATGCGATGAGGCTGGGAAATTATTTGATCAATTAAATGAAGTATCTATCAGTCTTGAATGAATCCACCGTCAAGTGGCCGTTTTCCCTAGAGGCCTAACAAAATAGTGCAGATTACGTCTCACCATCCATATGCTACCCGTGAGCCACTTTAGCATTTAATCTTACGGTGTTATGCTTGGCTAGTGCTAACAATAAGTTATTTTCAAAATTCAAAATGTTCATGAATATTATTTGAGCTAATTTAAACATTTACAGTTATTATGGAAGCATTCCGTGCTCAAAATAGTGGGGAGTAATTATGAGTTGTGCTTCATTGTAACATCGATATGTTTCAGGCATTCAGTTATCCATGAAAAAATGTGACTGCTGATTTGAAGAAATGAATGGTTTGTTTCAAAGTTTTTAAGAAGGGGTCTTACTGTTAAAGGAGTTGAGAAAAGTGGATGAATCACATTCAGTGACATTTGCAGAGAAACAGTAATGCATCCTGAATAAAATGAGGTTATTATAAGATGAGGGATAATGCTATGTCAAATAATGGCCAAACCGTAAACGTATTTTCGTATTTGGTGTCGGTGTACTTGGCCAGTGTCTTTGTGATCTATTGCAAATAAGAGTAATTGCTTTATGCATTTATGCATTCAGCTCGTTGATTTATTTCATTTTCTAAATGTTATTCACCATACGTATGCACTATTGTGAACAATTCTCACATTGATATTTCATTCCTACACAACTAAGTGCTCCTCAAAGAATTTTCCTCACTCCTATTCATCTGATTATTTCTTAAAACAATCAGAGATATTTGAAGCTGCACTCGGAAATTCATTGAAGTAATTCTGATTTAGAAGCGCAACTGCTGATGAGTACGAGTGAAAGTTTGAATTCATCATATTCACAACAATATTATCTGCATCCGATCATATCCAAACAATGTATCTTCACAATAAGACTGCAGCGCTCGGTTGAATTATGAAAATGAAAATACTATTTCACGATACCACTTTCATGAAAAATCGCGATATCCAGTCTCATGTGCACTAATTCGGGATTGCAATTACTCAAAATCTTATAGTTAGTCAATCTTGTGTTCCCGAATTTTCAAATATGTTGTCGCGACTAGCGCGAAAAGCCAGCATACAACGAAGGTAGTACTTAAATCAACGAGCCGATAGTGTACTAGTGTAACGCTGGGCTTTAAGGATCCGATCTGTTCAGAAGGCGTGAGTTCGATTCCGCGTCGGTCCAAAATCTTTGACAAAGTTAGATCTCATTCAAGAGAAATCAAGAGGGCTTAGTTTCGACAGATGTAGAAATACTTTGGGAAATTTTGTTTAATCATTCGTTAACAAAATGAAACACAAAAAACGATTGTTATGATAATGCATTCACTATTTGATCACTGTCTCAATTTTACTGTCGACTATGGAGAGACTTTCAACTTTGTTATCTGTGAGCTAATGAGCTGAATATTTCGGGAAATGATGCTTTTCTTTCCGATGAGAATAGCTATGAGACATGTCACCTTCGTAATGAGACATCTCTTCGATTCGATCTCTTCCTCACAACGAATTTCTCGTATAACACAGGTATAACACAGACGTCCACTGGGGACTGTATCATCGCTTCCGTGCGGGTTTCTTCATTTATATGAGTGACACCATCTGATAAGTGACTGATCAATCCGCATTCACCCGATTTTTTATTCAATGATTCATCTTTATTTTGACGGGAAAGTTCATCCTTATTATTGTTTCTTATCACTATATATGACGAAAAAGTTGAATCATGGTTGAATTTGTGCAATCGAACGTAGCAAATTATTTTATTTATCTCTGAACCGTGATACTTTCCAGTGAAAACACAACTCAAAACAGCACATAAGCATCGTCATCATCTATGCTTATATTGAACATCCATTTAAGAGTGGTGTTCGAATATCAATTTTCGTTTTCCAATATCATATCCATTCATTCATCACAAAGTGCTCATTTGGCTGATGAACAAATACGCTCTGAGATGTGTGTGTGCTCAATGTCAACAATAAATTCCAATTATTCGCATTTTATATCATCAAACCTTTAACGCATTCCTCCACTCCTTTTTATCGCTTTTGCGTTTTAAAATTCTAATTTTTCCTGCATTGAAATGTCCTTCCAAAAGGTCATCAAGTTCAGAAACCATTTTTAAACTGTTTATGAATTAGACTTTGAATTCATTACGTTGTTGGTGCATCAATATAACAAACATATTGCAAAGTTATTGAAAGTGTCCTCAGTGCCGCATTTTGATTATTCCTTCAAGCATCTATGGATGATTTTATTAGCTGAAGTACGAATAAGTTTTCACATCATGGCATTCTGTTGAAAACTATCTCATGCGTATTATTTGAGTTAAAATTCTTTTGCATCCACACAATTCCACTACACTTCATCCCACTAGGTATCTGCCGTTTTCTGCAAAAAGTTGAATTTCAGCTAAAGATGGATTTCAGTGTTTCCGATATATAATATCTTTTCGCGCATACTATCATTTGCTCAGCATTTAATTGTGGCACGTTGTTGAGCGTTCAGACATAATCATATCAAGCATTTCGAATTTATTCAAATGCGATAAGTTCACAACAAGTTTAAGTTATAAAAATGACTTCGCGTCCATGACGTGTACACTTCTCTGATCTTTGCGAGATCTCTTATCATCACAATGTTTTCAGGAAGGGAATGTTGATTCAAATTGCTCGGAAACAACGATATGTGTATGTCACATGAATTTTCATTCGAATAGCTCAAGAGAGACGTGCTGAATGAGAAGGAATTTTGCTGAAAACGATGCATGAAATGCATCGAACAGAATCGAAACAGCATCATTCCATTTCTTGATTGAACAAGTATTGGTTTCACCTGAGACGAGCACATTTCTCGGTGTTGGGAACTTGAATTGCTTTCACGGACCAAATTTGTGCGATGAAACTTCCGCCCGTAAGCATTCAGCAATATGTACGAAGAGCACCAACCACTAAGCATTAGTCTAATTGAACATAAAAGTGTGTGTGTGCACATGTAATGAATGATGAGATTACTTGCACGCTCAGCCATCGCACTCGTCCTAGAATCGAATTATCTGAATTAAGTATGCTGTGTGCATCACCATTAAGTTTGCTCGCCACCGCCTGCAGCCAGCCTTTTGTGCTGGCAACAAGCATTTAGAAATTGTTCATGCATCCAATATACCGTCAATTGAATTTTACACGAAAGTGATCTCAATCAGCACTACAATGCAAGTCGTCAGTAAGCGTGCACGAACTAATTTCGACGAGTGAGTTGCAAATGTGTGCATCACAGCTGATGATTCATTTTACTTCACTCGGAACAATGAATCACTTCACTGAAAAGTCATTAATATTGAGGATGGAATTGAAACGTTCAAGATGATTTTCGATACATTCCATTCATAGAACTAATCATTCGTCGTTTATGAATACAACATTTATTGCTCAAAATGTCACCTTAAAAGCAGTTTCCCCGTTATTGCCGATAAATTTGTTCATCCAAGAACCACATGTGTGGAACAAAAAAAAAGTCGTATAATTTTATGAACGCAACCTTCGCACCTGTCGAATATCATCTCTAAACTCATCGCGAATATTCAATCGTTTTTTTCGACAAAAATGACATTTTGAAAAATACCACAAACATATTTCCCGATCAATCACCATAACGATATTAACATTGCCCAGGCTTATTTTTTCTCTTCGGAACTTTCAAAATAATCCGCTGATTCAATCTCGAGCTAACAATTTTGTCTTCTCCTTTCATAATCCACGAATGCATCATATTCTTCGCTGTTTCGTCATTACCAAAAACGTTGGTAATCAATCAAAGTAGGAAAAGAGCATTTGATGTCGTCGTTTGATGGGCTCTGGAACATGAACTTGACCAAAAAAAGCACTCATCAAATGGCATACGACTGATTGCGAGCTTGTTGAGTCGTTAAATTAGCAATATTAAGGCTTTAAAATTAGGCAAAAAAACGAGATGAATTGATTTTCTTCTCCATTTCAGTGCGTCATTTCGAATGATACACTGTCGTTTTTTCCACTTCAGTGCTCATTGTAGTGTTTCGAACCATTATGCTGGTTTGCCATCTCATAGAATCTTGATTTCTTTAAATGACTTTCATCAACATGCTTTAGAACTGCACGAATATTTGTCTTTGCTTCATTTCGGATTCATTACTGACATTTTGTTGTCATCCTCGAATTCGTTCCACTCGTTCACCTAATCAGAAGCTTTCCATGAAGAGAATCTTGATTTTGCAATTGTATGATATTGACCAGCAAAATTATGCTCCTTTCTCTGAATTTCAAGTGACCCTTCAATATAGCTTCTTATCTCGGTTTAGCTCCAAGTCCCCCAGATGAGCAACGAAATACAACAACAATGTTTCGCAGTTATTTCCCTTATTGATCTTCTTTATTTTCATTGTTCGCTCTCTATTTCTCAAAATTAGATACGCCCCAGCCTTTCTTCGATGTTTCAACATTCATTATATGATTAAAAAAGACTCTCCTACTTCAAAATCTGTCACCTTTCCTCTTAAGCTATACACTACCGACCTCCACTGGACTCAATGTTTGTTGCATGCTACTACATTGGTTGCCATCGTACACATAGCGTGTTTCGATGAATGAGGCATAGCGAACTCCGTCGGGAATGATGACAACGAATCAAGACATAATCGTCGTCCCTTTCAGGAATGTTATTTGGCTTGTTCGAGTAAGTCGTCGCTTGTTGAAATTGTTGCTTGATTCGTAGCGTCGTAACTTACAAGATTCTTGGCTCACAAGACGCACTGAGAGCGATTGCAGAAAAGTCATTTTTAATGTTTGTTATCAATCCGAGTTGAATGAACTGCACTGAAGAGACTCATCGTGGAGTGGGGATCACATCGGATGAATGTTGTTGTTTATTGCACGTTTTAACGATACCATATTTGGGTGCCATGTCTATCCGCATCAATCAGTAAATAAACAAATAATGCGAATCAACAAACTGCAACAGTCATTTATATGAAGCCATTCATCAAACGTTCTCTTCGGAGAATAGATACTGGAGGTTACAAATCAAATTCAGTCTGAGAATACGAATTTTATGAAGTGTTGTTTTCGAAGACTGTTTGGTATTCCAGGGTTTGATTCGAATTGATTAGCACTTATCGTATTGTCACAGGACAACAAAAGAGCTATTTCATCATCATCTTTTTTTGGGAGGGGGGCGAGGGTCTTTCGAAATGAAGCAGGAAAATATACAAGCCAATCTGTGCTCCAAGTGGAAGTGTTGTTTAATTAATCCTCATCCACGAGCAGTCATAAATTGCACATAATATTAAGAGCTACCGCTGTCGTTGTTATGAACGATGAACTGCTGCGATCATCGTTATAATCTATGAATTATTCATCTGTAACAATTGCCGCCGTATGATTTTCATCGTATTGTCGTTATCTACAGCACTAGAGGTTGGTGATCATCTACTTTTTAATTCAACAGGCGCATCTTGATAATGCTTTCAGCCTACTGAAAGCATTATCAAGATGTGCTTGTTGAATTAAAGCTGAAAAAACATTTGCATTTCTCAAAAGTATTTCCAAATGTCTGACTAGTAGATTTAGGTGCGAGTGAGTGTTCTATGGCATAACTGTGATGGCTATTGTTTTGTCAGTCTGAAAACGAGAATCTAATTTAAAGTGCGTTCTCGAATATGCATCCTCATCAGCGTTCTTCTCGCAAACAAAACAATAACCTCATTTGTGTTCATTCGATAACGCCTCATCAAATTATCCAATCGTATGCATAATGTTAAAATCAGCAGTGAAACGACATCGCAAACCGCACACACTGATAATTGCGCAGTGCTATCGCGTCGACAGTCTTCGAAGTGATAACGTAATCAGTGCGGATCAGTTCATCTGTCGAATTCACACACAGAATACTATCACTTATGGTTACCATTATGAACTCAAAGATGGCGTGTTGCAATTTTTGCTTCACGTTTCAGAGAGCATGTTCACGTATGCGATGATGACAACATTTTCGTGCAACACTATGGCAATATTCATTCATTCGTAATTCACACTTCAATTCACTGAATTCTCTCGTATTCACCTCAATTTTCAAAGGTCAACTCATCTACATTCCATCAAATGCACAATGTCCAGTAATTTCTGTAGCACTAAATATTCCCCAAAGTCAATTCCATTGATATTCTCTAATATCTTCGAGCACGAGGATGATGTATGATCATGCTAATAAAGTGTGTGCATGCGTTTAGTAATGTAATATATGGCTGAAATAACATTATGATGATGATGGTGCTTGTTGTGCTGATGAATGCTGACAGCTTTATGCAACAAACTAACAAATGTTTTAGATTTGATACATATGTACGACCGTATGTGTCCGTTTGATCATACTTCCGTTATTCTTCCGCATCGTTTCGAATAGCATTACTCCACTCTAATTAAGCTCAATAGAAGATTCTCCTTAAAGATGTATGAATGACTTAGTAAAACTTCAGTTTTGATGATAAAGCAATTCATTTCATCGCAATTCATTTTGACACATCCCAAATTGATAGCTTTCTTTTCGTATTCGTCGAAGTCATCAATTTGATACAATTCATCGATATTACAATATTACACCTGAGTGTAGCAAAAAACCTCCAGAAACATCAATCGTCCTGGCATTCTGCATTGCCTGATAGCTAGCAATAACAATTGCGCAGCTATCCTGCAAAAGAGAGACTTTCGAATTTTGTGCCTTATTTCTACGTTTGATGAAGAACAGTTTGTTGATCGCTTATTGCGGAATATATTTTAAAGAAGATATTTTTTGGAAGCAACATCTATATTTTGTTCGCTGTTTTTCCGTTCCTTGACAGCCCATGAATGATGTGACTGACTGAAGTGAGCCAAGAGAAATGCTCACTATCACTTACAAATTTTTAATGAGTGAATAATTTATTCTGTTTTCAAGTGTAACGTTCAAATTGTCGGTACAGTTGATTGTTGCGCTTGTTCATTGGTATGTTCAAATACGGTTTCGAATGCTCGAAAACAGCTATTCCTAAATGAGAGCATTAAAACGCCAGTATTTCACTTTAACAAATATTCGAAAGTAAATGAGATAGCACCGATGTTGCGTTTATACTGGTTATAATCAGGCTGCATAAATCTATGGTACTTCGTTTACTCGAATCTGTCACCGGCTAGAAAATTTTCATTGTATTATTTTGTTATAAGTATTCACTGAACATGATGAAAATTTACGTGAAAAATTTATGCATGTAGTTCATCGATATCTACTTTCGGTTGTAATTTTATTCTTCTATTAACCAAACAACCACAACCAACTTATTGCCCTGTGAAGATGTGGTTCTATATTCTATATCGTTCGGAATGGCAATTTTGTCGGATTGTTACTCATAAAACTCGCGCCTCACAGTGTTAATTTTTACTCCAAGGAGCAATACTGGCGTCGTCTCGGTGCCTGAAATGCACTTCAGTCGAATCTTCAAATAGGCTTAACTGTGTTGTGAATGGCTTACGTAAGTAACGTGTAGTATCCTTTAAAAACGGTCGGTTTACACCGATAGTTTCGGATAGTTTAAGGGCTTAGTGCAATGGTTTTAGGTGTAGAGAGGGATGGATGCTTGCTTGGTTTAGCACACCATGATAGATTATTGCGGATTGAAGGCGTGTGTTGCTTTTGCAAGCTAACTGATCTGCTGCAACCTATCCATCGGCCAGCTAGATTTACGCGTAGTAGGAGGACGGGTTCAGTTCATTACTGCTTCAACAACTCCGCACTCGATTCCTTCCTCTCTTTTTCAGCTCTTTCACTCAACTCAACAATTCATTCATTCATTCATTATCCACCCCATAGCATAACTAACCTCCAACAGCAACAATTATTATCTCCGAAACGATTTTCGCTATTCCATTCATTCATCAAGCTATCGGAATTGTGTGCTCTAGCACTTTCATTATCTTCACATCATTCAGTTGCATCGCCATTTTCGAAAACCTTTCATCGTTGTCATCCTCATGAAATTCTCATTGTATTGTGCACAGATTCACTGAATATTCTCATATACGTTGAATGCTGAATATTTTCCTCAAATTTTCATTAACCATCACATATATGTGGAATATTTTGCTTATTCCGTGTTCGTCGCCTACTTCTCAAACGGTAACACGTTGATGTGCTTGCGTGACGTAATCTGAGAAAAAAATCAAATTTTTTCACCTCATCGTAAAATGTTCTAAGTGGTGAACGACGCAATCGAAAGTCATTCACAAATGAGTGGTCGGTTAAGAAATGCTCAGATGACGGCATTTCGAATGCATAGCGACGTATCGATGAAGGTTGATGAATCGCGGGCAATTTTGTTGAATAATATTCACACATGGGTCTGCGATGTCGGTGAGCGTAGAAGAAGCGCACCGAGCACCTTCAGTAGACGAATGGATAAATGCATCTGAGTGAACGATGCAAATAGGATTATAGGGAAGATGCGACCTTGGTTGGTGGTGGTATCCATCCGTTTGTGAATGCGCAGAAAATTGAGAATAAATAACAAAACGACGGCTCAATGAATATTTCGTACTTGAATCAAGCGTTGTAATATGCACACACATAATGCAAATTATCGACATTTACATAAATGGCCCTATTTCCTCTTTAGAGATTCTGTTTTGCGCAGTTGGCTTTTTGTTGGCACACTTAACTTCCTGTTGCAGCAGCATTGTGAATCGTTCGTTCAGTTACTGATATCCTCGCCTACTTGAAACAACCATTTCTTTGAAGTGTTTCTTTCCGATCATGACATTTTCAGTCTCAAAATGTACATTTTCCAATGTTTTGTTGAAGTTTTGTGGTAGAGTTGTTGTAGAATTTCATTCGGGAACAATCACCGCTTGCCAGTGCTCCCCGGGAAACGCAAAAAATTTCCGTTAAATAATTCATTAGTGATAATTTGCTGGTTTTTAACTCACTCTAAGTTTATAGAAACGCACTTTGAGTCGTTGTTTTTCGTGTTACGGATTCGTAATTTGACTTAATGAACGACGACGTTTTATGCCATTAAAGAAAAATTGCTACACAACCAGCAATCTGCTTTATTTGCTTTTATGAACATTTTTCTCGTCAAAATTCAAGTGAACGCAACGAAAAGATTACTGAATTGATTGTATTGAAAAACGAATATTTTGTTAGAAATGTGTTAATTAGATGTCATTTCTCATTACGAACTGGTTTTATGAGGTAGGTGAATGCCAGAGTTGGAATGAAGAACATACGCATATATACAAACACAAATGCATAACAAGTAAATCATTTCAAGTGCATGCTTTTCCAAGACGTTGCGATTGCATGTTGCAAATTTAATCAACCATCATTCCTCTTTTGCTTCTGGAGTGATTACTGCAACTTGAAAGCAATTCACTCTTTAGAATTTGCATTTGTTCGATTTCAATTTGAACTTTATTGGTGTTGTTGTGGTTGAATTGCAGCTGAATTGACGCAATAATCTGAATTTTGATAAAGTTTCACATCGAGTGACCATTCCATTGCTGTCATCATTTGTTTATCTTGTAGCTGTAACAACCGTAAAACTCGTTTATGAAATTTTCTGTTGATTTGAACGAAGACAAATTTGAGAGTGTTTTTCGCTTGAATATATAATGATTGCAGTATGATTATAGGATAAAATAACATTGATGTAGTTATTGTGGGTGTGCGACGGTAACGTTCGGGTTATCTAGAAGTATTAGCGCTTATCAAGATGACCTTTGTGAACCTTCCGTTCACCAACTAATCACCTTCTTTGTATGTTTTCCTTATCGGTTCTTTTGAGGTCAGCATTCCCATTTTTTTTCATTTTCACTTCTCAGCATCGCTATATTTGCGTACTTCTTTCGAGCGACTATCGCTTCCAGTTGATCTGTTGCGAGCTGCAAAAATTTTAAGCATTTTATCGGCTCACAATTATCGCCTATCATTTTTTCCGGATGAATATAACATGCGAATTAAACCACTTACAATATTCGTTCAGAATTTTCAGAGAGAGGAAAGTCATTCGACGATGAGTACTGCCAAATACATATTGCGCAATACTATAAGTGAATTTAGGTCGATTACAATACTTTTGTGAACTCCGAAAACATGAAGAAGTAATCACAAAAATTAGTGTTATTCAATTGTATTTTAATTGTAACCTATCAAAAGATGTGATTTACAAGACGTTAATGCTCTAATTCCTTTTGTTATTGATTGTGCTTTGTTTTGTGGAGTTGTCAGGTTTGTGTTTTGAGGTTTTGTATTTGAACGAATAGTTGTGGTGATGAGAGTAAAGAATACAGATGAATGATATATGATGTAGTAAAATGCGGGTGTGCGTTGTAAAATTAGTGATTTTCTATTGCGTTCACTTTTTATTACTACCTTCTTCGAGATAACCGAGCCTCCTCAGCGGTGATCATTATAAACGCGGTCTCAATTCATTGCGATACCATTTACTGCTAGTCTAAATCATCGCTGTTCCAATGGCAGCAATATGGCATTGATGAGAGATTAAAATTTCAGCTAACGTTGATCACAAAGAGATCATTAGTGTTCACGTAAAATAACGATGCTTATCGTCTAATGTTGCCGCAATTTGATTTGTTAGCAGAGCTGTTAGAGCAACAACGTTCATGAACAATTTACAGAGCATCATCATCACATTTATCCACAAAAGCTCTCTTTATGCATAATTATATCGCTGCCGTTACTTTTCCATCGCACACAACTGTTGCGCGTTCATCCCTCATTCGTGTTCGTTTCATTGAAGAAATATATTGCATGACAAAAAATTCTTCCATCTTTATTTCGCATTTTGTCTATTGACGAGATAATGCTGCATGACCTTTTAAAGTGGCCCAATAAACAGGTGCGTGATGCCCATGAGAATTTCTGTGGTCGTTTTGTTTACGTGGTCAGTAAAGGATTGCGCCTCGATCCTCTCGCTTGGAACGCTGCTTTTTCATTGTTCGTAGATGATTTATGTGAATGGGAAATTCAATGTGAAAACTATTGCCACCGAAGCGTTATCGGTCTTCTTGAGAAACTTTGTAATATTACATTATGCAAACAATACATCGTTGTGTTTTCATTATTCACCTTTTTGCTCATCGATCCCCTCGGAGAACAGATGCAATTCAGTGTTATTATGAAGAGAAATGCTTTTATAGCGGAAAATTCTCATTTCATTCAAAACTTTTCGCTCCCATTCATTTGGTGTATTCACGTTGTAATCAATCGTAAACATTTCATATCTTGCACGTGTTATCCAAAAAAATTGTAAAATTGAACAAAAAAACTTCGTAAAATTTTCTTGATTTTTGATAGTTCTGATAGGTCAGCGTTTCTGATAGTGGGGTGAATTACCCGTTGGGTGCAGTTTGGGGGTGCCGTGGGGTAATTGAGGGTATAAATGGACTTGTTGATAAATTTCAATTTTTTCATCGCTGTCGAATGTTTTTGTTTTTTTGCGTTGTTAATGGTTAATGAATTGATAAATAAGTCCTTCTGCAATTGATAAATAAAGTTCTAAAAGTACTTATTTCATTCCAAAAAAAAATCTCTTCTGCGTTACCGAGGCTTTTCGGAATCAGTTTTCAATTTGTTTGTAACGTTATGCGAGGAAAGGGGGGGGTGATGATGGCTTGCTAGACCATCGAAAGCAGTAGATCTTGAAATGCGTGAGAAACACTGTGGTTTGCAGCTATACTGCTATTATGGAATTTATAGTGGTTGATCCAGTTGGATGGGCACAGAAGTGTGTGATTATCACTGAATTCGTAATGAATTTAGAAAAGACACGTGTAAAATTGCTACGAAATTAGTGTAGAGCCATTCGAAGAACCATAATTGCACTCCTCATTCATTTACGCAACTGGCTATTCATACGGATTCTAATTACGACAGCTCGCAGATACGGGCAATTGAATGTGACTACTCTTCGACTGCACATCTCCATTATTAAGATACTATTCTATCGCATTGTTATTCAGCAATTCAAGATCCCTACTGAGGATTCGCTTTATCGTTAAGGCAAACTGGAAGCATTCTGAAAAGTTTCAGTCTATCAACTAGTTTCATACACTTTTTGTGAATGCGTGCACCGGTTTTTATCAAATGTTTTCTGTAATTCACAATCAAATCTTTAATGCACCTCAGAAACCGTTGGTAAAACCTCCGAAAAAAAAACAACAACAAACCACAATGTTCGTGTTCCTTTGGCACAATTCATCACTAAAATCAACAATAAGATTTCGAGCGCACTTCAACACTCTATTCATTGACCCACGTAGTAATTTTCACAGCATGCAATCCAATTCATACATCGAAGTAATATTGCCTAAAAGAAAACTTCGCATAATATACTATCGTAAAAATCGTTGAAATTATGTGTCGAAGTAACTTTGCCGTCGCATTTTAAGTTTTCATTAATTGCCAACGAAATACTCTCTGGAATTCCATCGCACTGAATATTAACTACACCACTGAGCACTATTCATTAGTGGAGTGTGTGTTGTATACTGCTACCTACGTGAGTTCGTCACAATAACTGCTGTCGCACAATGAATAAATTATTTCTCCGATATCTAATCAACAAACTTAATCGAATTCGTTGCGTATGTCAATAATATATTCATATCAGCGGTATACATTTTCATAAATATGTATTCATCAAAACGAATTTTTGTAAATTTCATTCGAATGCGTGCAATAAATTGACAAAATTAACGATAATTATGATCGATGCTCAACAACATTTCAGGGATGTGATGTTGTATATATTGTTGATGACTGTGCTGAATGCACCAAATTTGGTGATCACATTAAGACTATGTAAGTATTTTGAGCATTTTCTTAATTAATCTATTCAGAGTATTTATATGTGTTTATGTGTATATCTGTGCGAATTGGATGGCACTTGAACGACGTTTGTTTACGGTCAAGTGCCACACACATCCGGGTCTAATCCTTGTAAATTCAATTACGCTCGTTCAGTCAATTTTGATTATTCTCATTGTAATCCACAACAAAGCCCATTCGAGTCATTAAACCACTCTTTCTAATTGTAACACACAATTAATTCACATTTCCGTCTAATCCCTTCAGTTTGATCGCTTCTCCTAGGATCTGATTCCGAACTTGTAAAAGCCTTAAAATATCGTAATTGTTTTAGATACTACTTGATGATATGCTGTAGTTTTGTTGTATAACTATGCATATTGCAAACTGAGGGATGAACTGAGATATGTATAATATTTGTTGCTAATCTCAACAAGTTTCTGGTAATTTAATCGGTAAGCTTCACTCTCTCATCACAGCCTCATAATCCCTCTGTGCACTCGAAAAGTACACTAAAGAAATTCTGATTCCATCATCTTTAGGACACTACCTACATTTCATAACATAGCAGCAATATTTGTGGGCTTTTATTCCAAATAACAATTGTGAGAATCACCAAAATTAACTTTTCATTGTCAAATTGCAGCGAAACAACGAGAGAATGATTCGTTTTGATCTTTTACATCGATCCAAAACATTTTTCTTATCAACGAAATAGTTCGGTGATAGCCATTAAAAGTTTAGGTTTCACTACGGCAAAAAGAAACGATTAATGCTTTTGAGGACTACTATCGACGCAACAAAATTTTGTTGCATTCTTGATGAACTCCTTCTCATTTGTTTTTGTTGATTTTCTCAGAGTATTTCGACGAATATTTGTTGAGTTTACATTCCTTCATCAATTATCCCAACAAAACAAGCACCGTCCCATAAAGCAATGATTGAAGAACCAACGCTCACTTTGAATTGACATTACTAACCCAAACGCACAGTTCAACAATTTCGTAAGTAACTTGCCAACAATTGCTGTTATGTCCATTGTGAGGCAATTGATGACCTGACTCTTTGCTGCAAGACACTCATCAATCAAATAAAAACACACAAACAACAACTGTTCATTAGTTACGCTAAACTTGTCAATCCAAATGTTGTGTTCGAACCAAAAAAGAACATTACTAGCGATACATAACCATATAAAATTCAGATGTATTCGGAAGTGAGCAAACAGCTCGACATAGCTTTTTGTTGTGATTATTGCTCATAACAGTGTTGAGACTCTGCAAGATGGCGATTATTGCAGTGCATATGATTTGTGAGTGCGTTTTTCGCCTTCTGAAAAAAAAATTGACTGAACTTTTGAAACTGCGCTTGTTTATTATAAGACTACATGTTTTATGCTCGATTCGATTTGATGTCGCACATTCTTACTAAAAATACCTTTGAGTTGAATTTTCTATGGTGTGCATTTTTGCATACCATCGAAAATGCAGTTCATCGGTCATGTTCAAAATTTTTGCACACCATAAAATTCAAAATTCAATTTTTGCATGACAGAAATGATTTGCATACAATAGAAAACTAATTTTTGCAAGATCATCCGAAAATGGAATAGATTTTGTTGCCGTAGTAGAGAGGGAAAACCTTGAATGTTTGAGTGGATAAGCACGCATTGCAGTGAAAAAAAATCATATGTCACACATTAGATTTTTTTCTCAATCATCAAATCTGATTTTTTTCGCTAGGCTACTGCACAGGAAACGAATGCGCAGTTGAATGTGGTGCTAAGAATTATTACGTATATGTTTGGTATTGTTGGTATTGAGTTGTCATGATTACAGCATATTTCGTCATTTCGATGTTGGCTGACAGCACAATGCAAATGAGAATGAACATGAAAAATGTTTATTGTACCAACATCCTGCTCGGTTACCATGCATTTCCTCTCGGTTCATTTCGAGTCCATACGATTGTGTCTTTTAATAATCACCAAGTGATTATACTCTGGATTGCACATGTTCATCTATAAACACAACCTTCCATAAGCACCGCAGGGACTCTCTGTTCTCACTTCGAATGAAAACGTTTATAGCCGAAATTATTTGACGAAAATCGTCAGTAACAATGTTTTCCCTTACACGAGATCTTGAAAGATCATTCTTATTCACGAGGTAATTCTTACTCCTCAATTGAATTCAAGACACGCATTCATTTCAGTCTACTCTCACATTATTTCAAGTCTACTCAGAAACGCCTTTGCCTTCAAGTCGAATGCACATTTTATATGTACTGATTTAATTCTTTAAAAATTCACTCATGCTTACATGCAATTGGAAGTGGGTTATAGTGAAACAATGAGTTCAGTTATTACATTAGTTAGCGCACTGTACAGCATGCATCAATTAGTGCGTAAAATTAAGATAGTGATGGTAGCCTTGACCGGACGAACCGTAACGCAATTAGGCGTTATTAATTTTTTTATCGCATTGCAATATAAACGTTCATGGCATCGGTTGATGATTGACAGGCAGTCCTTTTAGGCACGGAATGGTGACAGCTCATTTCATGTAGATATATATCTATCTATTTGTGCATGTGAGTGAGTGATACGACTATTAGAAAATTGTGAACAGTTGCAATTGTTACGAAAGGTCAAATTCAGTGTGTTAGGGACATTATTTCAACGTTTCATTGGGATAATGGGAAATGAACAGTGTTCACTAAGTTCAGTCTGGTGCAACTGTAAAGCAATCAACAATAGCTATCAAGTGAATATTGCATAAGGCACTAAATGTGAAATAAGACCAACTTTATGAATAGATTCATTGAATGTAGCATAAAGAATCGATCACATTTCAGCGTCATGTGCAGTGCAACCTTTAGGAATGGAATCTGGTGCAATTGATGACTCACAAATAAGTGCATCAAGCAGTTTCGATAAAATCAGTGTTGGACCGCAAAACGCACGGTTAGATACCTATTACTGATTTGCATCACTTCAACTCAATATTCCAACCGTCACTTATAATCCGCATTTCGTTTCAATCGCCTACTACAATAAGTCACAAAAGTGACGTTCCTCGCACAATACCATTGTTTTGGAAAATTTCTGATGAACATTTTATTAAAAATGTCTATCGATCAATTGAGAGAATAGCCAGTCAGATGAAAGCTGCAATTCGGAATAACCAAAACGAGGTATTTTAAATGATGCTAATCACAAATCGCATGAATGTTTTGTTGATTTCGTTGACACATTAAATTCATCTAAATTGGGTGCATTTCGGGTTGATCTCCATATGGGTTTGTTCGTTGTTGCAATTGTTGTGAAAATGGCAAGCAAGCCTCATTATAATTCGCGTATTGTTGCTGTTCAAAGAGAACGATTGCCTATTGATGGAGCATTATGCGCATCGGTTCAATTGCTAATTGTTGATTCAGGTTAATTGGCGGTAATTTGCATAATTGTTGAATGTTGTGAGTATATTTGCAGAATTCGCAATGAGCTCGCTTCGGGTGCATGGTGTCCCAAATCACAAATCAACAAAGACGTCTACGAATTCTTACAGGTACTGCACACGTGCATTCAACAATTGAATCGTTTATAAATATAAATTTTATTGAACTTCATACGCATCCATCATGCTGGAACAAAATCTGTTGCATTTCTAAAAATAAACCAAGTCAAATGAGCGATCACCTTTAGCAATCAACCGTCAAATCAAGAAAATTGATCTATCAAATTGATATCAAATCACCCCTCTATATCACACATCAAGAAACTAAATTTGTAGTTCTCTTAGAGGCATTCTATTCAGAGGCATTCTCTGTTTGCTAAAAAATTCAGCTCTGAAGGAGTCTAACTGAAATAATTGCCTCACACGAGCATTTCTTAACACTGTGAATACGGTACCTTCTCTGTGGTATAATTGCGTTTTTCGAATTTAGTGGAAAGTTAAATTATTTGCGATTGAATGCACACAGAAATAATTTATGCATAGAGATGCTCTTCAGAAAATGCACTAAGTTATTGTAGAATTCGACGACTGCTCAAAAAGAAACCCCACTGCTTTTGGGTACTTTATGTTGTAGTTGTTAGATGTTATTTGATTGCATCTAAACAATGATTCTGATGGATTTTTGTCGGTGCCAAACAACGAATGACCATGAAAAGGACGTGGTGATTTGTTGTGGCTGAGTGAGCGTTAACATCGATCGCTTCCGCAATTTTTCCAAAGTGCACATCACCTTCTTCGTGCATCGTTCATTATTTTGAGTGGGAAATTGAACTGCAATGATGGCAGAAACTTTATGCAACATGGGTGAACATCACGTATGCTAATGCACAAAGTCGATATTCTTCAATTGTGTTTGCAAAGTTTGGAAATTAAAGAGAAATACAAACGTTGACTTGGCTTTTATTGAGCAGTGAATTGGCGTGTTTTCAGATCAATCTGAATGGACTGTTTGTGATAACGGCTGTTGAAACGCAGGGTCGATACGGCAATGGTACCGGGCGTGAGTATTCCACCGAGTATATGGTTGATTATTTGCGTGGCGATGAACGATGGATACGCTATCACAATCGCAATCTGACGTTGCTGATTGACGGTAACGACGACACGTCAACGGCTGTCTATCGCAGTCTTGATCCACCAATCATCGCGTCGAGAATCCGTTTTGTGCCGTTCTCGTCGCATCCGAGAACCATGTGCATGCGAGTCGAGGTTCATGGATGCAAATACGATGGTTCGTTCGTATCTCGTGCAAGTGCCGCGTTTTTGCGGACTAGAATAGGAATGTGTCGAATTCTTTTGAACACTGCAATCATGGTTGTCTGATGCTTGCAGATGGCTTGATGTACTATTCGATGAATCACGACGGCTCTCGAATTGGCGATTACGACTTCCGAGATCAAATTTTTGAAAATTCTGAAATGAGAAGTGCATTCAGTGGTGCGAAAAAGTAAGTTACAGTGGAATCTTATTGAATTGTTTGTGCCAAACAACTGGAATGATGTGTTTAGGCCATTTGGAACATATTTATTGATCGCGTAATAATCATCCTGCAAAATGAGCAATCGCTTTATTGTTCTTAAGACGCATTACATAAATTAATGGAGACTTATGTGTAGTTCAACTCGACTCAGTAGTCGTTTGTGTGAAAAGAATAATAAAGATGCACAACGTTCCAGTAGAACTACATTTACATGTCTATTCATCCTGTAAAAACCCTGAAAATTAAATTTCACGTTTGTGATTTCGTTCCATAATTCAGAGGTCTTGGCCTTTTGACCGATGGTTTGATCGCAAGCTGGAATCCATTAGATGAAGCATCAACAGTGACGAGCAACTCATCATGGATTGGCTGGAACCAACTTATGACCAGTAAGGAATTGTTTATTTTCAATTGCATCTCATGAATTGAGGTCTATTTTGCAGCTTTCTTAATGACCTTTTTAAATGGAGCTGAATGGCAATAATGAACTTTAAAGAGAGCAGCAAAATTGTATGAGAGAGAAACAATTGTTGCAGATGGTTCAGTTGAACTGATTTTCGAATTTGATCAAATTCGAAATTTTTCATCGGTCGAGGTTTGGGCTTATGGTTCATCGCTACGCACCATCGAAATCACGTTCAGTACCAACGGAAAGAATTTCTCTATCTCATCGCAAATATCTTCAATACAGGTTTCAACTACATTTTTCAGTATCATTTTAATAATTGAATGCACAAACTGATTCATATTCTCATTAGTCCTAGTCTTGCCATTCATACGAGTCGCCATTTTCAGAGGGACGAGAATCGTGTACATTTTGTTTGAAATGATTCCGAGAATATTCACTGTTAGTTTCTTATTCGTGTTTGCAGAGGAGTGGAGAAAGTGAGTCACGATCGCGGCAGTTTCCGTTACGGATTCCGATGCATGATCGACGCGGTTCAGCCGTTAAATTGCGATTACAATTCACGGAATTGTGGCTTTTCCTCACTGAAATTCATTTCCGTTCAAGTAAGTCAACAAGCCTTCTTTTCACCTATTTGATATTATTAATCTGTTTTTTTTTCCACTCCCTTCATTGATCACACATTATCGTTCTTTGATCCTCTACTCGTAATATCTTCTCTGTTTAAGTTTGTTTTACAGTGACACAATATTTCAGCCATGAGATTCATATGCACAAGAAACTGAAATGCACGCTTTCCTGCGGTAAGAAACAAGAAACAAACAGTATTTTCTGATTTGTTTTATAGAGCTGAGCCAATTTTGCATTGACACACAACAGTACTTAAAATAAGGTTGATTTTCAATAGAGAAGGTGCTGACTACAGTTGAGACGAACATTCGAACTGTAATCGTTGTTTGCAATAAAAACAGCTAAGGTGGACGAGGGATATTTGGTGCATGAAGATAAAGTGGCTGAATTCAGCATTTTAACGTTCCCCTTATCTCGTTATTTTCGTTCGAGTATCGATGTAACTCGTTCACATGTTTGTCCGTATGTCCTCATCACTGGGTTGCACTCATATCAAATTGTCCTTCCAACTTAAAAACGCGAATGCAGCTACCAGTATATGCGCGACTATAGATTCACAACTTTAAACAGTCAAGAAGTTGTCATCAACCGCATTCCTGAGCGCAACCGCTTCGAACTAAAAGATAATCATCCGAAGAAGGTTGTTGCTTCGGTTGAAAAGGCGATTAGAATGCATGTTGTGATGAAAGAAACACTCACGAGTTCAATCCCATAAACCGGCTGATCATCATATAATATGGATTAATGACAGTGCATCATTAATAATCGAATACGTTGTTCTGCATTCTAATGACATACATTTACGTTTAACAGTTTGCGATCGAATTCAGTTGTTACGTGTTCTCATTTCTAATTACATATTACATAACCAACAACGTAAATGTAACATCATGTTTTGTAGTGAAGCAATTTGTTGATGAATCAAGTTTTTGCTTGTATCATA
Source organism: Anisakis pegreffii (assembly GCA_035041965.1). Classification (NCBI taxonomy): domain Eukaryota; kingdom Metazoa; phylum Nematoda; class Chromadorea; order Rhabditida; family Anisakidae; genus Anisakis; species Anisakis pegreffii. Next base: position 119,611 of record JAPYMA010000487.1, read on the forward strand.
CACTGAATTCGTTTCTCCAATAGCTTCACCGATCAGTTCATTCGAAAAAAAAAAAGCTTTTCAAGTCGTGTATGAACGCTATCTTGTGAATTTCGATTCTTTTGTTTCCGTTTAACGACCATGTCCCGTAATTCAAAAGGTAAAGATATTGAAAATCATCTTGCTTAGTCAAATAGTGCCCTGTGAGCGATGTGTAATTTATTTCATCTCGCATCAAATGCAATCATTGAGAGTTTATTGAATTTGTTTTCATCAGGGTTTGACCGATTAAGTTGACATGACCATGTTGAAGAGCCATAAAAAATTGCTTTAGGCTCGACTTCTAGCATGGTGTTATATTCCACGCAAAATTCCACTATTCTCCTCACGTCGACTACCTCGGGTTTGCCAACATTCTCACTCCTTCTTCTCCTTACCTATTATTGCTTCAATTATCTATTCCGTCGCTTCTTCTGTCTGTCTTTCAGCTTTTCTAAAATGATCACGTTACCGAGGATCTTTCGTTTCAGAACAAGCGCACATTATGATAGTGAAGTTTGAATTGTGAAAACATGAAAATTCCTTTATGTGAATCATATCAGTCGATAGAAGACTCGTTGGCTGATCTCAATTTCTTGTCTTCATCATTTTGATACGAAAAATTACGAACGAAATCGTGACGAATGACGATCTCGGCAACGTGTTGAGAACAATTCTGATTTTGTAAAGCTTTTAATGTTCGTTTCTCTTAGCCACTTCTTGCTTTTATTTCATAATTAACACCACATTCCCTTCTCGCCTAACACCTTCTTCACCTAACGCTTCGCCATCTAACACTGCTTTGCGGCTTCCTATGGCAATTTCACTCGCGAATGTTTACGTCTCGTCGTCATTTGTGCATTTCAGTCGGATTATGTGCTTTTGTGAGAAGCGATAATCCCTAAGCGAATGATAAGGCTAAGTGATGCTACGCAATATTTACAAACCTCTATTTCAGTAGCGTTCAATACAACAACTGCATCAACACCTACTGTTCCAAACATCATCATGTCCTCAATCTTCATTGCTGGTACGTATTTCTGATGATCTTATAGTGGAGTCAACGCATATTTCTAATCGCAAGCAAGACTTCCCGGTTATTGCTGCCCTGTAGGTAGCTCATCTCATAGGAATGACTGAGATCGTTATGAGAACGTTTCGAAGAAACGATAACTGGAAAATAAGTTTACTGGTATATGATTTTAAGTGATCATGTAGTGGGTTCGCAGCGTTTACGTAATATTAACCTTTTAAGTTCTTTGCAAACTTACAGGCTTACTTCTGTTGTTCGCATTCTTGACATGTGTTGTATGTGGTATACTGATTGCACGACGCAAAAATCAAACAACGAAAAACTATCGCAAAAAACGATCGAATATGTTGGTGACGAGTGTTGGGCAAAAAGGCATATCCACTGATCTCTATTCAGCGCACGGGAACGACTTCCAGTTCCAGAAGGGAGCACTCTTTCTGGATAACGACAAGAAGTGGTATTATTATTGCTTGAAGGGTTTTGTTGATATCCGTTCTGTGATAAAACTGCTTGATCATCGATTCTTTGAGTGTTGAGCACGCAAAAGAGAAACATTTGTTCATGCATGCCTAAATGTTTCGAGATTGTTATGTGATACAGTTACGAATCTGCTCGAACTGGTCAACTCGCATGACCTGTCAAACCTTTTGTTGGAATTTCTTCGTCGTTTTCAGGCAACCGACAACCTGGGGTGGAAACAATCTAAAATCGCCGTCTTGGTCAAACTTTCATTTTCCGCCACCTCCATCCGGTATGTGTGTATGTTTGTATCTGACTGAGCTTTCTTTCTCAAGTTGCCATTCAGCATGAACAGTTTATGGATTATTTCTGAATCAACATTTAATTGCGGTCCGATCTTTGCGTTTCGTTCGCTTATTAAATCTATTATGATGCAACAACTCACCTAATTTGGTTTATTGTAATTGAAGCGATATTTTGAAGAGTGTCGAATTCAGAGTTCGGAAGGGAAACACTGTTTTCGATGTTTACCGAGAAAACGAATCTTAAGCGTCACTCGGCTCCGGTCGGTGGCCACCGATCAAACTCTAATTGGTATAGCGCATATTATGGAAATATGAGGCGTTTTTTGTATTTTGCAGAAATGTACGGCGTTGATGAATCCTCTGCAGAACCTTTGCTAGGACGAATGACAACGCCGACTCTCGTCCCAACTGCACCATCTCCACGACGAAATCACGTTGATCGCACTTGGCCTAAAAAGTATGTTCAGATCTCGGATAAGCTTCTCGATTCCTTATGTGAACTTTTGCTGCGTTCAATTCGGATCGCTTATGGATGACTTGATGCATTTGAGTGCAATGAATCAGTGAGAAATTCCGGGTGTTTTGATCTTCTGAATACACTGTGAAGAAACTGCCAGCCGTAAACGAATTCACTGTTGAATTATTAGTCTCCATATTCTGCTTATCAATGATGAATAGCTTTCCAATGGCAAATTTATTTCGTTTCATTCTCTGACAGTTTGTTTTGAACAAAAATGATTAAGGAGACCACTCCACAGGCTGAGTTAGTTTCTTAGTTCGGTGAATCCGCACTTCCACGACTAGACGAATGTTTTCAGGCGACTTCTCGATGACAATCTGCATTACGCCACTTCGAACGTTACGGAATCAGCAAAAAGGTCAGTGTATCACTACTACTACAGAAATTGAAGCAATCTATTGTACTTAAAACACTTATCAGTTCGTGATAGCAGGCGTTTTTTGAGTCTTTGCTGTAAACTTTTGATTGACAACATCACTAACAAGAATCCGTTAAAGAAAAGGATTTTCTCGAGAAATCCAGGCATATTTACGAAAGATTCAGAGATTTTTTGAACTCCTCATCCGATCGTGAGATTTTTTGCACTACAAACGTAACCTTTTGTAATACTGTTGACTTCTTTTTTTTTCAGTTACAAACCAATTCCAGTGGAGAAAATTGACTCGCGCTCGGTTCTGCTAGGTGCTGAACTTGGCGAAGGTCGTTTTACCATTGTGAGGATTGCGAAACTTCGTGATAAAACTGTTGCGACAAAAATGATTAAGGAGACCACTCCACAGGCTAAGTTAGTTTCTTAGTTCGGTGAACTTTCATTATTAGTTTTTGAATTACAAACCTTCCTGAGAGAGGTGTGAAGTGATGCCTGCGTTTCTTTTTTTTTTGCTTTTTCATAGACATCCTAATCTGCGTACATACTTTAAGCATTAAACAGCTCGGATTCGTGCATTAAACATTTACTTTGCACTAAATACTTCCCAACTTAACCATCCAAGCTATATATGCTTGCTGCTGCATTTAGATCGTTGTGTTGCCATGCAAATTTCATTGATCATTTAATGAATTTGAATACAACTTTACGTATCTCATATAGCAGTGGTTCTAACGTTCGGGTGCTACATTACCCCTTTCAATAATCTGGCAGGCCACCGTCACCCCTCACCTCCTGATACAAGAACTTAATATGTTTACGTATAACTTCAGTAACAAACGGAAAAGTGGTCCGGAAATTTCTCAACGGCGTGAAAGAAATTAGTGTCCTAGACCGTGGTGTTGCTCACCACTGCAATCAACTATGACTGCATGTAAAGCTATTGTCTATGACATGCTCACTTCAAGCTGATTTGGATGGATTCTCATTCTTTTCAGACGTGTTGTATTCACTCTCATAGCTATTACATGCGAATATCGTTCTCTTGATGTGTTTTTCTCATTCACTTTGTCTCATTTCACTTCACAGTTCGAATCAATTTCTCATTCTATAGCATATACTATCTACTGGATACGTTGACGAGTGCTGACGGCCGAAATCAACAACACATCAATTGTTCGACAGTATAATAATCAATTATAGAGTGTATTTGATAGAATGAGAATTTTACTTTGATTGTTGAGTAAAATGAATGAGAAATTAGCAAAAGAGAACTCTTTTGGTGATAAAAGCCATGAGAGCGATTGTAACAATAAGGAAAAGAATGAAAACCCTATTAAAACGATTGAAAACCCTGTTAGGCCGTTATGAGCTAATGATACTCACAAAATAGGAGAATGTGTGTTGCAATCAGTTAACCGCATTTATATATCCCAGTTAAAAAACACCATCACATTGTCGTTCTATCATAATACAACAACTGCACGAAATGCTAATTTTCCAACCCCTTCTATTACTCCTTGACACCTCCAAATTACCCAAAATGGATAATCTCAACACTGTCATATAAGATATGTATTAGCGTTCATCGGCTATCGCTTGAGCCGCTCTGAGATAGATATCTCTAGTTACATCGCGATGCTGCTTTCTGCAATGCCGGACGATACTTTCGGCGAATACCATCATCCACTTTGTGTTCCATGGTTCACACTGAACAACTTTTATTGTTTTCACTCATTGCCTTTATGCATCATTTCATCTTTTCAATCGAATCAATCGGTTTTCAGAAGTGCGCTAATCGATGAAGCGAAGATTTTGTCACAAGTTTGCCATCCCAACATAATAAAGGTTACACTCTCATCTCATTTCGCTTCTGCAAATTATTTCATTTCCCATCGAATTGATTCAGAAATTTACTCACAAACTTCGTGTTTCAGCTGCTCGGAACAAGTGACGATCTCTCGCTTTATCTTGAACTCGCATCTAATGGCAATATTCGAAGTTATCTCAGACAACGGCCAAATTTATCGTACGTAATTGGGAATGCTTTATTTGTTACCAGTGACGGTTATTTTAACTTATAACCACGTCAACGTTTCCACGAAACATCACCATTTCATCATCAAACTTTACGCCAGTGTTGTACCGAATAAGTTTCATAATCGAACTCTCATTCGTTGTCACTGATGTTCTATTTGAGTTGAATATCGTTGTACGTCGTTTCCAAATGACCATCTCAGAATGCATCTTAATTTCAGTCACAGGGCACTCACGAAAATCGTCACTGAAGTAGCGTCTGCAATGAAGCATTTAGAACAGAAGAGGATAGTACACGGGCATCTTTCTCCGCAATGCATTCTGTTGGATGTTAACCTGCATACAAAAATTGCATCTCCTCGAGGACTCTACCATCATGCACAACTCAGATACAGTGCTCCTGAATGCATTATTGCGGTATGTACATCGTTTAACAAGTCGTCGTACCTGCTCAATGTCATCCATCGTTGATAAACTCTTTATCGATTCAAACCTTCTTCAATGAATATCTCACTAGCCAAGCTCGAATTTTTTTGCTTACTCAGGTGGATCAAAGTAATTTGATATAGTGACATTAGGAAAGTTTTGGAAAAAAATGTTCTTCTGCAAAAGTGTTAAACATCAGCCGCATTTGATTCGAGCGCCTTGTTAGTTTTAACATATGTCAGATGCTGCGATGTACAGTTTACGTCCTCTAACGTTTCAGAATGAGTGGACAACCAAAAGTGATGTGTGGTCATTTGCTGTGAGCGCATGGGAGATCTTCAGTCGATGCGAGCATCTTCCTTTCGAAAGAATGTCAAACACTGATCTCTTGGAAAATTCGCGACGCATGTACTATAGTGAGAAAGCGGTCAGTTTCAATTTCGTTGATATTTTACATGAACAAAACCGATAGAATATATACGTTGACTGCACAAAGTTTTTGTGTTTCCAGACGTATTTAAGTTTTGAATCGACCGTTGCTGGAGACCTGTCGGAGTTGTTGGGCGATTGCTGGCGGACGACAGCCTCGGAGAGACCGACATTCCTCGAAATTCATTGCTTCCTTTCAGTGCACAACTCGGGTCCGCGCACTTTACAAGACGAAGTAACAAAGTAACTAAATATTTTACCTAGTCGTTTATGAAATATGAATGAATTGTCGTTATTTATTGATTATTGGTGAAACTGATGTTTTTGGTGCGAATCAGTGATTTTCAGTCTTCAAATATTTTAACTTCCACGGTTGTAAAACGTCAAATCTCATTCCAGATGCACTTTCTTCTTGATTCTCTATAAGCCAAGGAGCCGAGGGAGGGGAGGGGAGCTTTCCCCGAGCAGGGAGAAGTGGATGGTGTCATAGGGAATTCAGGAGATTGATTAATCACGGCTGCTCTATTTTTTCTTAATTCTTCGGTAATATTTTCGATATAGTCATTTGAGCACAAGAAAATGGTTCCATAGTATTACAGATGAATGAATGAATGCTCTACAGCAAACATCTTGACCGACAGATCAGCATAGATACTGAGAAATTGTGGCTATGTAGCTAATTGAACAGGGAATAGCAGTCCGCCATGAAGGGAAAGAGGAATACAAGAAGCGATAGCATGAGAGCCGCTGCTATAAGGGTTCACTAGCACTACTTCTTTCATGTAGCTTGTGTAACAATCGTGCAAAGTGTAAGTTTACTTAGATTGCGAAACGATTGCTTACAATTAGGACAGCGTTCACGCATTTATATTTTGTGAAAAATTCGACATGGTGCTGTGTAGTGGTTTCGCTAATGTACATGTTGATGCAGTGTGTTGCGCTGACAGATGAGACTTAATGAGATCATAGCTGAGATTAAAAGAATGTGGCAAAAAGAATTCTGAAGTAATGATCAGAATAATGACTCGTGTATTAATCAAACACGCATCGTTAACCATCTATGCCAACTAAACCTTATCATCTCCCATGTGAGGCACTTTAAAACATCAGTTCGATATGTTCACTTGAAAGTTCTAATTGAATGCCATTGTTCCGTTGTTTGTACTATATGCACATGAATGAGCCATCAATTGTATCGGTGGAGTTTAGTGATTGCAAGAGTTAACACTTAAGGTCAAATGACTTCTGTATTGTCACAATAACTTCGAAAACTGATACAACGATTCCAGTTCCGCCTTAAGATTCCAATTTTCTTACAAATACTGACGTTAGTCAACTGTTCATTCTCGTCAAGCAACAGATCCGTCCACTTGGATGGATGGTGAACAAACCAGTCACACATTCAGATGTGCTAAGTGAGCTGCTTGCTACTTTAGCGTTTGATGATATTTTGCTTTGAGTAAAAAACGACATACCAATTGACGTTGCAGTCAGAAATAGATTTATACGAATGGCTCAAAAATTGTTTTAAGGTTGATTATTTATTTGATTCATTTGTTTTATTTGTTCTTTTGTTTGTTTGTTAATTGTACATTGTTTTCAATGCAAAAGAGTAAAAATTTCCATGAAATTCGAAACGATATTTTCGCGTATTCATCATGAGAATCGAAGCGCCTTTCCCCTTCAACGTTGTTATTATCGTGATTACAATAAACACATTCTCAAAGTTGCTTCCTTATCGCACTGCAAAATGCATTTTACAATGCATTTAGTATGTTTATTGCAGTAATTCTCACGCTTGCAGCCTCATTCTCCTGCGATAATTTACTATTTCCACGCATAACGCCAAAAGTAACTCGAAAAACGATCAGCAAATTCGTCATTGGCGTGAGAGAAATTGATTTCCCGAAACGGAACAAATACTTTAGAACTTTATTTACCAAATGCGGAAAAAATATTCATTGCTTAAATCTAAAATTCTACAACGCTTCAGCCACAGCATGATACACGATTGTAACAAACCAGATACCTGTGACACAACTGAACATTTAATTTGTTCAGAACAATAAATACGATGAATACGGAAATCTGGGGGTATTAAGAGGAGAGTTGAGTGGGTCGGCAGACTAATATTCTCAGGTGAGGAGCAAATGAATACATCAATTGGATGATCTTACAGGCTGGGATTTGTTTGACTGATCTTCGATTAGTGATACTTGAATCAGGGCTGATTGAATAAGGTGGTAAGGTGATGTTGAATGGGAGATGAAAATTTTTGTGCATTTATTTTAGGTTCTGAATGCGGAAATTGCTCGACTGATAATCGAAGAAGTAAAATGAAAGCGATAATCAAGAGTGGAACATAATAACAAGATTTTAGTATAACATTGATAGATGGTACATCTCAGTTGAAATTGCTTGCTGCACCCATCCCTTTTGTCAGACCCCTATCTTCAGCCACGCACCTGCAATAACTAGTGAGCATCGTCAACACCTTATAATAGGTAGCACCTAATCAATTCTGTAATAGTATTACCTTAACTCTCCAGTGTAAGAGTCGTTCCAAATTTTTTATTCAAAATGCGTGAAATGAACAACCAAGCTTATTTACCAAACTGTGCTTCTTTGTGCTCTCGGAGTCGGATATTTTTCACTTTTAAACACATAATGGGTACAGTTTGGAATTCTATTAAGCAGAAAATCAACTGGAACAGGAACATGTTCCTAACCTTAAGAAGAATCCAATGATGGGTTCAGTGAGAAATGACAAATTTCCGCTCCAATAACACGTTGTTTGTGATACTTTTAGGCTTCAGCATGGCGAATACAGTCCAGAAATCTCTTCTCTCCATTCATTTAGAACAGTGGTTCTCATAGGGATCGAAATTAACCGTTTTGGATAACTTAGGAGTGTCAAGGGGCAACAGAGTGGGTCGGGAAATTAGTATTTCGTGCAATTGTTATGATAGGACGCTAATTGTCATGGTGATTTTAAACTCGGATATGTAAATGCTGTTAGTTGATGGCAACACTTCTCATCCTCCTATTTTCTGAGTATTATTAGCTCGTCCTGGCCTAACAGGGTTTTCATCCGTTTTAACAGGGTTTTCATTCTTTTCCTTGATATTGCAATCGCTCTCATTACTTTTATCACCGAAAGTGTTCTCTTGTGCGAATTTCTCATTCATTTCACTCAACAATTAAAGCCAAATTCTCATTCTATCAAATACACTCTCTAATTGATTACTAGACTGTCAAACAATCGCTGTATTGTTGATTTTGACTGTCAACAATCATGAACATATGCAGTAAATAGTATACGCTACAGAATGAGAAATTGATTCTAACTGTGAAGTGGTATCAGACGCAGTGAATGAGAAAAACTCATCAATAGAACGATATTCGCACGTAATAGCGATGAGAGTGAATACAACACGTCTGAAAAGAATGAAAATTCATCTGAATCAGTTTAAAGTGAGCGTGACAATAGCTTCTCATGAGCTGCATAAGCAACTACTTTTCTGATAGTTTGCAATAAAAAAATCAACTTCAGGTTCTAAAAATTTGATGAGGTTACTGAGGAAAACAATATAGGTTAGTATGATTTGGATAAATTCAATGTTTTGAATAAATTTGGGTAAATTCAATCTGGAGCATATTGTAGCATTTCAGTGCATTATCGGCTGTCGTCAGTGAACAATAACAAGTTTATCATGCAGATGGTAAACGAATGGACAAATTGCTACTGGAAGACCATTTGGATATGGTTCAACGTAATCGTTTTTCAATGTATCGAGATTATTTTCTGTACATCTGATAGTGGTTTCAACCACTTAAAAGAATTACATTGAAATCTAAGTTCCGTTTGGATTATATTACCTTAAGATGTGGCACCGATGAGACGCATTTGTTTCATGTGGATTCCGTTCAGTTGATCGTTGATGTTCATTTCATATTCAATTGAGAATAAGACGCTTCGATTGGTATCTTTCAAGTTGTAGAGTTGATCAGAGCAGATTATGGACTATTTGAAATTGTGACTGCGATTCATAACGATTTGTTGTTTGTCCCCTCATCATGCTAAGGTCTAGTGGCGAGTTCTTTCCAAATCTTGAGTCCCGAGGTGATGTGGCATTTAACGGAAACCCATGCATACAGAACGCATTTCAGTTTCACTTGAATGAAGTGACAAAAAAATAACATAATGCAAAATAATTGCAACTAGTTCTATTTAAAATGAATGATTATGTGAAAATAAGTTACTAAATGGGCGATTGAATCTAGTGCTGTTAATACCATCGAGTCTAGTCATTTGCAGCAACTTAAGTATGGACAATGGAATGTTCAGAAAAAGAATAATCAATAGCTATGCAAAAATTTAAAAAGTAAAATAAAAGGTTATGCAAACACTCCGCAATACTGACTGATTATAGATTAGAGGGGTTGGGGTAATGAATTAAACGTTGGAGGGGCTTATGGTATGTTATTGATGAGATGCTCTCGAATCTGATGGTGAGATGATCTTGGAGATTTAGAGTATAAGATGACGACGTGTGATTCAGAATGAGTCTGTAATTTTGAGTCATTGAATTCAATCGATTCTTCAAAGGGATAATGGAATTTTGGGATTGATGGCGATGAAATGATGAAATGTTTTGTTCACACTGAAAATTTCTGTTGATGCCGAAGCCTAGTGAAGAGATTGTCTGAGTAGCAGATATGAACTTGACGTTGTGAAATCAGGCTTAGGATTTTGTGTTTCCAGATGCATTCACGGTTTTCATCACTTGAAACTCTTTCAATCGGTTGCATCTGTCATTTGAAAACTGTAGGGAAATTCATGAATAGGTAAACCTTCGGTTACTTGATTTCCAGTTGTACATTTGATTGGATGGTTGATAGTGATAATAGTTTGCAACACTTGATGGAAGTCAAATTGGAAGGCTTCTGAAAATTATGCTCATGTACAGCAGAACAATGACAATGGATATGAGACTAAGATTCCATCTTATGTTTCATAGATAACAATGCAGATGTTCATCTGTCTCCACTTGTTCGTTTGCTATTCATGCAATGAATTCTCATCTTATTGCTCATTCACTAGAAATTTGCTTGATTCTGAACTGCTACAAGCGACTCAATTGTTTTGTCAGCAGCTCTTTACCTAATCTTTCCATTTTTGGCTCGTTTCCTCTTGCTCCGTAATATTCTCAACACCTTGCCAATGATTTGCTTTGTTGTTATTTAAAAGATTTCTCTTCCGATGTCATCATGAAATGGAGTCAAAAACCCAGTGATGCCATCCACCTGATTGCTTCATTTCAATTCATTAAGTATTAATCGGAGAATAAAACTCCCGTGAAAATGCTCATCATGTATTGCTACTGCCGAACCATCCCATAGTAATATGATATTGTGTTCGATACTGTTAAATTTCAGTCATATGAACGTGTTCTGTATGTAACTGACCATTCCTGTCAATGATTTAATATTATCCACTATTTAATTCACACATACAGGTCACAGGACCTATTATTCATTGTAAGTTAATAAATGAATAACACACAAACAACACAAATGTGCTGCTTGCTGAAAATTGCGAAAAATTTTCCACAATGCATCAAAATCAATCGAAAATTGCCCACGTTTCTCGCTAACGAACTAAAAACAAAACTAAATCTAATATTCAGTTTATTGGAGACTGATTCAAACGCACAATCAGTCAGAATGTCAGTCAGCACCGCTTCGTTTCAGTTCATCAATAAGCCACTGAAGCAAACGACCAACGCCAATTTCGAAACCGTTAAACTTGCGAATTTACTGGAACGATGACGCAAATCAATTCACTTTATTGCACTATTTCACTCAGGTGACGTTTGATGAATTTTATTCAAATTTATCGCTTCTTTTGTGATGCGATCAGAGATGAAAGGTGGAAAATCGCATTGTTAATGAATAACCGACTAAATGAACATCTCGACACCAATACTTTTTGCATGTGTTCGTTCGTTTTGATAGCTGCCCTAAACGATTTGTGTGTGCGTTTACCCATTTCATGTGGCTATTACAGAACACTTTCTATGTTCATATCACACACACACACACATACATACATCCAACGGAAAGCGTCAAATGGGAACGTGATTATGCATAAGATTGTCGCTTCAGTTGGTGAATGAAGTTCACGTGTGGCATTGAAAGGAGCACGACGCAACGCTTCCATCATTGAATGTGGTGGTGATGGTGGTTTGGTTGCTCTGGTATTATTCGTTCGTAAATAACAAAACAAGTGCAGACGCTCAACATATGCCATTCGAGTACCGGATCTAATGAGAATGTGAGACGTGATGTGACGAATTGAGAATGTACGCGTGAGAGCACGCAATTTGAAGAGAATGTGTGATTGAGAGTGACTGAAATAGTGCGAAAACGTGAGGAGTGAGCAGAGTTGAGAGTAGAACGATTTGGGGTATTTGACGTACGTTGCGTGCTGCTGCGTTGTTCACACTGCCTGACTGAGATGATGATATGATGGTATGATGGGATGGATGGATGCACGTTAGGATGGGAAGGAGAAAGAGAAAAGGGCCTACATCGGTGCTACCGCTGCTGCTATCGGGTGTTTGCCTCGTTTCATCTCGACTCGGTTACGTTTCTACGCTCTTGATTCATCACTAATCGTCGTCGTCATCATCACCTATCGGGCTCTCACGTGAGCTGTGCGCTTGCTTGGACGTCGTCTTCACTTTGTGTACTAGTGCTTGAATGATGTCGGTTGCTGATTCAGAGGAGGTGCTCAGCACATCACCATCTGAGGATTTGAGTGCAGCCATTCTTGAGGTACGTTTGCTCCGTTCATCTATAAATTTCATTCAGTCTGTTCTATACTGCTTCAAGTAATGCATGATGCGGTGGCAACAGTAAGCCTATTGAACGAACTTTCATTCACTGAAAACGCTTTTTTGTTCAATTTCTGACTTCATAAAGTTTACTGGCAAGTAAAACCAGTGAGAATATCACTGAAATTGAAAATGGATTCAAAAAATGGAAATCTCCTCAGTACAATGCCATCTCCATCGCACATTCCTTATTATTGATTATATCTTGGCGACTACAATGTAAAACTAATTGTGCTATCTTTATTTGCTAAACACCATTCAGATCACCTGGAACCCAATCAAGTTGATGTTCATGAAAATAGATTCTGTATTCATCAGTGATTCTTGCTGCGTTCAGAATAGATTAACACTGTTGATCAAGTGAGATCAAACGATAGAAATGTTATGGTTGCTTTGATAATTTCACAATCTCGTTCGTTTGTTTCGCAATCCAATCCCTTCGATGTTGCGATATCTTGTAATATATTTCTTGAGTTCATCAGCACATTCACAGCTAGCTAACGTTTTAAGCACAATGAGAAACTAAGCGGATTAGACTGTTCTATTGTTTGTGATTATCGAAAGTATTGTTGGGTGATGATGGAATGAATTCCTTATTTAGTGGTACTTTAGAGCGACAGGCGAGAGTTTTTGCTTTTTTTGACAACACTGTTTAATGACGTATGTAGGGCTGACTGACTGCTCACGAATGTAAACGCAAGTGAGCATTCCGAAAAAAAGAACGAGATGAATTAAAGCGGCAGCAACAGCAACAGCACAATTTTAAGCGATCGTCGTAGTTTGTTCGTCTTTCCGAAATACAAACACACCCATAAACTCACTTACACTCACGCACGCACACATACATACAATACATTCGATATCTTTTTTCGATTACACCATCAAAAATCCATTTCGTGCAGCTTTTTTCCGGTTATCTTGAAATGAGATGAGAACGTGATCTCGCTATGATTCATTCGAGCACTCAATTTACTATGCTTCCAGTAAAAAGTGACTAAAATGAACGAGTTCAGTGATATTCGGTGATGAATCAAAATACCTTTTCAAAAAGCGTTATTACTTTTTTATGAGCAAGTAAGTCATCATTGTTGTTTCCGAGAATGAATCGTTGATTATTTTTTGCTTTCGAAAAGAAATTTCTCAAGTTTAGAGCAAAATTGGAATATATTTCGGCAGATATTCATCATCAGAGACATTTCACAAACATCTGCAAGAGCTACATGCATAGACATGACCTATCATTTGCTAATGATATGTGCAGTTAAAACTGATTTGACATTTCCTTATATGGCGTTGAGAATGAGTCATTTTATGAATCATAATTCATTCCTTTTAGTGAACGAACCATTCTTCCGTTTACAATTAACAATCGAATGTGTCAATACTTTCAAAGCACGTGAGCATTCGTCTGTTCACTGCAGACACCAATACAATAGTAACCTCAGTTTGATAACACACATGGTGAAACCCGTGAATGGTGGCAGCAGCAGCTGTATGAAAAGAACTTTATTTAAATGCTCGATGTAATTTCGTAACAACCCATTCAGTCGCCTGCCTATATCGTATTGTAATATCATGATTTTCATCGGCGCAAACAACGAATCATGAATCAGCATTACTTTATGCATTTAATGACATATGCAATTTCAAAATTCTCGTCAATTTCACGTCACAATTGAGTATTTCTGGTTGCGCGATTGACACTTTCCAAGTATGAAATTTTCTGGCAAAGCAATGTTACTGGGTGATGGGGTTTTGCAATGCACTTGACCGAGCGAAAGGGTGTTTCGAATTGTCACGGGAGCGAAGAGATCGGTCGACAGGATACTTCATTCATGCGGCATTTACAGACCTTAGTTGTCATTGGGCATGTGTCACTTTAGCCTTTCTTATTCGTTCGTTTCTATGAGTGAGTGCATTGATCAGTGAGTAGTGGTAAGGCGTACGCGATTATTGCTTTCTTGGTTGAGGACGTTCGAAGAAGTGCGATTGCATCGGTTCTGCGATTGAGTGAGTGGATGACGGATTGTTATGTGCAGAACGCCGTCGCTCATAATCACTGTGATTGAGGAGGCAAGGAACGTCACCGAAGAGCGAGCAAATTGCTTTGTTACGCAGATTGATTTCAAGTGTGATTGCTGTCTGTAGGGATGTTGTTTACACGGATCGCGCTTATGCATCATTACTGATCCGATCAGTGCGCACGCCTGAATTTTTTTGTGATGGAAAACCGGAAAGAATTCTTCGAGAAATTTGTATGTGTGTAAAAATTTTCATTCGGACAAGTAAACTATTGATTTTGAAACTTTCTGAACCAATATGACATGCCCGGAAATGGATCGATGAACGTATACCTGAACCGAATATACGATACTTTTTGCAATTAATGTGAGCACAAAGAAACCACACCTGCTAGCAGTTTTCACTTTTTGTGTGACAGTGATGAATCGCCAACCACCATCATTTAAGGTTTATCACGCATCAGTCAGTCACATTCCCTATTGACAATGAAAACCAATGCATATAAACGAAATTAAAGTCACACATTCCTTTCGATCTCACTTCCTACCAAAATAGTCTAGTGATAAGCAAAAGCCAAAGAACTTCGTTCTAAATTCATATGCCAAAGAACTTAACTTTTTTCCATGAATATATCCTTGCAAGGACACTGAAGTTTATCCTCACATTCAGTGAGCATCACAGAAATCCACCATTGGCGAAACAGATTATGCCACTGAACACCTTTTTTGTCATCATTCAGCAAACATTATTCAATTCTACCGTCAAATCCTTAAGTACGAAAATTTTTACACCAAAATCCCTGCATGCATCTATGTATAAAGTAGAGGAGCTGAGGATTAAGAATGCTTATGAGTTTGAGACGTGAGTGCTACTCAGCGATGAGTGTTCAATCCAAGACAGTTACGAATACTTCATCATTAGACCAATCAAATGAAAGAAATGGCGTTGCTTGCGACACATGTTTATGATCACAATACAACACGTCCGAATATAATATGAAAAGAAAATTTCATATGCGATTTGCGATCCGCTGCAAACATCCCTCGTAGACTAAGCTCACACGTGGCCTTAATTTTGAGATTACGTTTATGATATTGCTCGAGGCTTACGTTTAGCTGTTTGTTAAGGGTTCAGTGCTTTTCTGCATTGTTCATAAATTTATGGTGTTTGCCGGAATTTAGCTGGAATAAGTGCTAACTCAGTGAATGCTTTGATAGTATCAATAAGCGGTTACAATACTAATTGCCAAACTCTATCGCATCTTTGTGCACAAAGAAAAAAACTGAGGCGTGTTGCTTTCTTCAGCTAAGTGTATTAGATTGCTATGCAATTGATTAATTAATCCATTAACACATCACCTACTCATCGGATCAACGAATCTGATCAATCAATTGTACACATTCAGCGTTTATTTATGATCACCGTCTCTTATTTATGATCGGATATTTCATATTATCAGCATTGCAATACATACACAAGTTTTTAGGATTTCCGCTAGTTGAGCTCTCACCTCGTCTGACCAAAGTTGCTTAGTCGAAAATCGCGATCATTCCTTTCTATTCCTCTTCAACTCAATTCATCAGTTATTTTTTCATCCTAATGATGCCGATTTTTTCTTTGAAGGTGAAATGTGGTCAGTTGGTCGCACGTTTACACATGGAGAAATTCATCTGTCCCGGTATACATCAACCGTGCATTGAACTTGATGGTTAGTTACGACTTTTGGGCTGTTTCATTTCAGTGCAGCTTGTCAAAGTTATGCTTTGACTTGTCCCGGCGAAATTCTTGTATTGTACACGAGCGCAATGCTAAAATGCAGTGAAAATGCGCTGAGAAATCCGATCGTAACGACGAAGGAAGTTACGTTGGGTTGATGGATGACTGTGACAGTGAGGATGATGAAATGAGTCGTTGCACAGAAGTTAATCGTTTCGGTTGAGATGCACTGCAAAATGACGTCTTCGTGAAAAACATTTTTTATGGCGTATAAGAATTCGATGCTTTCGACTACATTCGTGCACCATTCTGAATGCAATTTGGGAGCAGTTGACAAGCCATTTTGTTCGTTTTTTTTTTCGTGGCTGCATTGCGCAATAACACATTTCCGAATAATCGATCACATCTTTTTTCTTCGTTGCCCTTCAAAAGTGCACTCTTTTCGCTACTGCTGAGAGATGTTTAGAAATCTAGCAAAATATTCATTTGCAAATCACCATTTTTCGGTGTTCAGATGAATTGATTTTACCGTAATCTTGTGATCAGTGTAAGTTCAACGTCATCAATCCTTTGAACGAAGCAACTGATCCGAATGATACCCCCCCCCTCCTTTCGATAAAAACTGGCAAAAATATTTCGATGGTCGAAACGCAGTTCATTTTGAGACTCTCAGAAGAACAGCACATTGATGTCGTATAATAATTTTTTTCTGAACGCTTCCGTAGCTCAAAAAACGCCTGTAGGTAAATTCAGCTCTGGAAATCAGTACTGTGAAAATGTCTTAACATGAAATGCCGACGACTGAAGAATTATTCTTTTTTTTTCGAAATAAAACGTAAAATTTCTTTTCAAAGTGAAATTTCGTCACCTATCGTGCGTTGCTCATTGTCAGCTGATTTTTTTTTGTGTTTTCATTTTCTCTTGCATATAAGAATCTATTCTTCAGGCGAACTGATAAGTCCCAAGGAATTCACTGTACGGGCGAACAAGGATAAACAGAAGGACTGGAAGGGAAGCATTCGAATTGGTAAATCAAACATGAGGTTAGTGTAACCGTATAATTCGATTTAACATCCTATTGTGAATCATACGTGAATCATAAAATATCAGTTATACTTTCTCAGCAAATGCTTCCACGAACTTTGCTCCACTGAAACCGAGCGTTCACTGATGCTATTTGCAGTGTGTGCGCTACATTTGTGCTCGTTAACATTCTGATAACCAATCAAAGAGTGAATGATGTTGTCTGCAGAATGTGAATTTGATTATCCAAATTCGTACTCAAACTCAAAAACAATGTTACCACATTGTTGATGCGTTGTTCTCGTCAATTAAGTCTCTTTGTCCTCAATTCGTTGTTGTTCTTTTAAACAATCTGTTTTTTTGTTGTCGTTATCTCGTTGTCGTCGTCGTTCAATTAAGCCAAATACAATTTTCAACTTCATGCAGCTCAACAAAAACTCACTTCTGTTGATTGCATGCACGCCTCATTTTCGCTGTACTGTGTTTGATGCGATTTGCCTTTAGGCCATTCACTTGGAAGAAGACATTAAGTTGCTCTCTAGAATTAAGTAGTCTGTTTGAGAACTGCAACTACGGTATGTGCCGAATGAATGTGATTAGAGAGGCAGAAGAACACGTTCGTTCAAGATGAATGAACACATTCAAGTGAATGAACAACATCGTAAAACAATACTCTTGTTGACAACCGTTTTCTTTGCATTTTTTTGTGATTCCCTTTTATTTTTTTTGCCCTTCAGCCGTTGCAGATTTTCGCTGGTGTTCGCTCAATTCGTGCGTTATCTCATCTGCACTGCACTGCACTGCACTTCATTTAATTAGTTTTGTAGCTATCATTTGCTTGTTGATGCTCTTTAATTGAACTTAGCTCTCGAACAATTCAACTTGTTTATCTTTAGCTGCACATATTCTTTCAACAGAGACACTCAGCTGCTATAGCCTAATCTGCTTTTGCATCTGTGAAATGATGTGAATATTTTGATGAGTTGCTTCAGTTGATCAAAATTGTTGCTAACAACTCACAATCAGTGTTATTTCAACAGAATTCATGCAAGTTTGAAATTGCACATTCACTGAACTGATACTAGAGCATTGATATGGATAAAGTGCCGAACACACAAATGCACTGTTGGCTTCATTCGCAGTGGTGGTCGAATCGGAATAAAGAAAGCAGTCGCATCGGGACCGACCGATTGACGTTGACATGTGAAGTGTTTAGTGGATGGATGTGCGCATTTGTCATTAATTGCCTGCCTGATCACATGCATCATCCGTATCCTTCAACGATTGTTTGCGTGACTCTTGTGCATTACCACCAATACACTATCACCGTGTACAAACCACCAAATATCTCTCTGAAATTCTTTTTCATTTCAACGTTGTTTCTTCAGGATCATGCCGCCCGCATGTCAAACTTTCTATTTTTTACGTTTCATTAACTGCTCGAACCGATGCAATATTAGACATTGTCACATCAATCATTAAGTTCTGTGTTACCACGCACTCCCATATATAGGTACCAACCACGAATATTTTGAGACACCATATTTATTGTTAGTCTGAACAAAAAATGGTCATGAATAGAACGGCGTATACTTCAGTTTGTTCATTTTTTTCTTTTTGAAGGTTAACATGTAGAGACCATAAATATGATGGGGTGGCTTCAAACATTCATTTGTAATGACGAGGAAAAAGGATTTTTTTGTAGAAATATACTCATGAAAGTGCTAAATTTCAAAGGGCATCAAGTAGGATGACCTCGGAATGGCGTGCCTCTCAGAATGTGCTGGGTTTTGAGTTCTTTCGAAATGCACACTTCTGACAGTGAGAGCAGATCGGTTTGTGAGGATGAACACCTGAGCGCATTGTACTTCCCACAATCTAGCATCCGATCATTTTCTGTGATTCCTTTAGTTGCATATGCCATCAACTAATAATGCAAACAGAATCTTCTTCTAGTGTAATTTTATGCTAACATCACCGTTGCTGATAGCAATTTCCGTGTTTTACATCCAACAATAAAAAAAGACAAAATCATTGAATCGCAAATGCAAACGCTCAACTGTTCAGCTGCAGTTCGGTTCGATGATGCGCTTTCAAAGTTTCATTATTTCGATTGATTGAGACTGTTGAAGAAGAAGAAGTTGAATGCAACTCGACTGATGCCTTAAAAACGCAACTTTCAGAGCACTTATGGAAATGAAAAGTCTAGACTTCTACAATCACGATGCCTACTGTAGTGCCAAATGTCAGAGTCGTAACTACATAGCCTCAAAAAATTTCGCCAGTGATCTAACAACGTTCAGTCAAGACCTTCTAAACGGATCGGCGTCAACATCGAACAACTTCGACGTCAAAGATGATATCAATTCAACGTATGTTGCTAGTTCACTGATCGTTCACTGTTTGTTTCGCTATATTGAATGCGTCACTCACAAACAATCAAATTTTCAAGTTCATATTCAGCGTTTTCTTGATCTTCAGTTACAGTTGAGTTGTTGTTAACTGAATCTTGTCCACATTCCAATTGTAAGTTCAGATGAAACTTGTTTTGGTTCCTTTCAAGCTAGGACTGAGCGATAGCGTGTTCGGTAATGTCCTTTTCGGTAGACATTGCTTTATTGCTCATGCAATAGTTTTCGGGTGTTTTTGTCAGTGTGTACAACTGCACGACGCGAGAGATGATTGCACATAAAACATAAATCTGTTCAGTGAATCCCCTTGACATCAACACTTCGAGCAGTTATTACGAGAGCTATGACACGTCCTCTTGTGGATAATAAGCATTTTAGTTCTTTTTTTGGTGTCCAAAACCATGATTAATGAGGGCTTTTGGCATCTTTCACTTCTAAAAATACGCTCACTTGCAAATGCGATGTTGCATCAAATTCACATTTTCATTTGAATTATTTGAAAATATTCACTTTATGATACTCTAATGAAATGATTGCATTCATTATGGAGCATCGTCATAACTTTTTTTGTAAAATATATTCAGTTGAGTTGAAGATTTACCTTTATGCTCATGTTCAATTAAATGCTATGAATTTTTATTAAATGGTAGCTTGAATGAATGCTATGAATTTTTATTGAGAGGGATAATTACTGTGCGTCTAAGAATTGTTTAGAATTATAATATCTAAGAGTTCAGAGGACTTTGATTTTTGATGTGTTATTTTGCTTTGCAGTGGTTCGATCGTCGCAAATGCTCTGCAGCAATTTGTTGCACAAAATGTCAATACGGGACTGAATCCATTAGGTTGGTGGCCATTTCACTGGAATTTATTCTGCGACTCTTGAATATTCTCACAGAATCATGCTTCAAATACCTTAATATTTACAAAATCTCGCTCTGTTCTCAAAGTTATTTGCAACTAAAAGAATTATTTACGACTTCTTCGATAAACTTCTCACGTCTTACAGTCGGAAATAAATTCAGTTATTACACAGTTCATTATGCATCAGTTTGAAGTAATATCGAGCCTAAAATTCGTTTGCGAATGAAAATAACTGAATCACTAACTGTTTGGTTGAGCTTTTTGTGTGGAATCAGAATGCACTGAATTCATGACTTGTGGCAAGCACACAGCATAATAGTGTACAGACATTGCATTGCATGAAGGACGTTTGAGTGAATTTGATAATTGGACATGTTTAATAGTCACTGGAAAGAATGTGAGCAAAACTGTTTAATGCATGCTCGGATAATGATATCTCTTGAGTGTACATTGCAAAATTAGCAGGTTTGCTAGCCAAGGATCCAGCAGTCCTTTCGTCAATACTCGCTGCGAACGGCATCGCGCAAAATGAAACACAGTCAAAAGAAGACGGCACTTCCGATCGTTCCAGTTATTCGACTGCAAATATCAGTCGCGCTATGCAAACTCGTACGTCTCATTAATTTTCTTCTTCTAAATTTTTCAACGGAAGTGTGTCTGTTCAAGAGCCTCTACTATTTGAATATGGGTATTTTTGCATGGATTTTGAAAAGCATGGGCTGAATTCATTTATCACCATTCTTCAGCACTTAATTACAGTTGAGAATTGATTGAGGCAATACGAATTGCTTATCTCATAAAATGTTATTCATCTCAGAACCAGTGAAGTTCTGGACGATCATGAATGATCTGGGCATGATGGATGATATACTGGAAATCGTTTTCAATTCTTTCGATCAGACAAGGCGACTCGCCAATATGGGAACAACACAACGAGATATTGGTAAGTGTGAACAGTTCGGATGACCAGAAATGGATCATCAAAAACCATTCCCAGCGTGACTTTTATTGTCTCTGTTTTCTTCCAGCTCGAGCTTAAATATAATAATGGTAGGCCAATTCCTCGGTAAACTTTTTTTGATTAAAACAATGTGTGAAACATCAGTTTACTGAAGTCATTCGTAAACGTTTGATTGTAATAACTGATTTGGATAATATCGTCGGCATTTAACGAACTCTTGACACCAACCGTTCTCAATCATTCGCTTTCCTAGACTGAACTCGTGGCCAAATTGCCGTCCTCTCATTTGTTGTTCAACAATATTCAATAACTGCTTTCAAAACTGAGTAGGAGTATGTGATTCCGTCCAGATTCTCCCTCCCTCTCCCTAAGTCTGGAGCGATTGATTGAAATTTTGCAAGTTTTTTGTGCTCATTTCATCACCATCGTTTTTTTCTTTTTACGACATATTCAATCGGATTTTGCAAATTTGTTTCAGTGGCTGAGCGATTAACGCGTATAGTGTGTGCGCTGGATCTCGAAGAAACAATCGGCACAAGAATACATGCAGAACGACTGCAGTGCGCCGTTGAAACTAACATACTGAGCAGTGAAATACAGGGTAGCTGAATTTATGTCGCTTAGAAATCTCGGTTTAAAACAACTCTCCTTACGTGTAGTCTGTTCATTTGTCTATCGATTTCGCATTATTTTCTTAGAGAAAATTAGAAAGTACTGACTTTGCAAGAACAACTTTTTGTGCATGTTTTATTCAGCACTTTCATTTCATCATCAGAGCAATGACTTTCACTGAAAATAGTTGAGTTGAAAAAATTTGTACAATATTTGTCAACAAATAAATCGTTGAATGAATCAGTAATCAATTAAGCAGAATTGCAACGCAAAGCCGAAGAGAGACGACGTAAACTGGAGGAATCCCGTCGAAGAGCAGCTTGTTTCGACGAGCTTCTTTCGGGTACATTATCACCACCGACCAAGAAATCACGCCACAGTCACGCCTCGTAGAATGGTTCCGACGGATTTCTGCGTTGACTTATTCGTTATTTCATTATTATAATAACTATTATTCTCTGATTATTATGATTGTGATTGCTATCGTACTTCTTGTAATATCATGTCGGATCAGTGCGAAGAGGCGCTCATCAGTGTCTATCGTGGCTGCTCTCTTTGCTGCGCTTCGCTCAGTTATAGCTCAGTTTATGGCTCTCCGCTAGATATTATTATTATTATTATGATGAATATTATTTGTCTCTATTCGTGCCTCCCTCACAACTAATGCATTGTTGTATTCTTTGGTATTCCATTTGAAAATTTCAAAACAACGGTGGATTGGTTCAAGCGAAAGCTTTTCCGTCTTGTGTGAACAGTTCATCTCTATGATCTCAGTCTAGAATTTCATCCGCTTTGCAATCTCTCAAGTAATTTCTCCTACAAATGATGCGATTCGTCTTTATAATTCGTCAAATTATCAGCCACAAACAACGTTGTGCCCAAAAGAATTCCTATTCTTGTTGCCAATTATTTCACAAATCATTGCTCTTTCTATGAAATTGCTATTGAATAAATCTTATCGAGTTTGATTCCTGACCGACATCATTACACTGACAGCATTCTACTAACATTACCGATATTGTGATTGTATTATAATTGATGCAGATTTTTTCGTAATTACTGTATTTGTCTCACTGTAAATGTATGTTTTGATAATATGTGCTGTTTTTGTTGTTGTTGTTGTTTTATTATTATTTTTTGCCAGTCGTTGATATTTTTGAGTCGATAAAATGATATTCAGTCAGTTCCGCTCGATGAGACATTCAGTTATTTCTAAAAGGTAAATTCTGGCTCAAATCGAATCAAACTCCCTGAAAATCCTTTTCTAAACACAGCACGACTTTTCAGGTGAATTCCCCGTTCATTCATTCACGAACAACAAATGCATCCGAAGAATGCAGTTTCACGTATAGACTATTGTGCACGTAACTCATCGAAATGTTTCTTTCTGATTCTATCAAAACGATGAATTTCTCATATCTGATTGTCTGCAATGTATTTGATGAGAGTTTTTTGGAAATGTTCGAATGAAGAAGGTTTTGTGAAAATGACGAAACGAATTGGAAGTTTACTGGATTACTCCGGTAGGCTTTGTGGATCTTCGAGTCCAGTGTTGAGCAAATGCGTTTGTGGGCTGAGTTTATGTTCTTCTTGCGATGGTGTTAGATCTTTTCGACGTAAACCACGACGGGGATTTACACGTTTCCGACTTGCATCCTCAGAAAGTGGTGCTCGAAGCACATATCTGAACCATAGTCTTCATCATTGAAACCTTTTAATCCATTGCTGTGCATTGATGAGCTAAAGGTGCAACAGAACCTCGGAAACCCAGCTGCTCAGGAACATGCAATATTTTATCTGGCTTCATTAGGAAAAGATTCTTCTGAGATATGGGAGACTAAAGAATGAAGGATCGTCAACTTGCAATAACGATCAACTCACATGATATCGCCGGCTTCCAGGTCGATATCAGACGACGGGTTGATGATTACGAATGATATTGTCGCTCGCCTCTCATCATATACTATAATATCAGATATCGATCAGTCAATATTTTGAACTTCCTAATTATAAGTAGATTCACGCTTTACGAATGGTTTTATTCTTTGCATCGATTTTGAACTACAAGGAAATGAATGCTTTAATAGCCTAACCGAAACTCGATTATAGTTCAATTCGTCCTTTTTTAGAATGAATCGAGAGAGAACCATGTTTCCCAATGACACAGAATATCACTATATGAAAATTTTACTTCCAAACGGAATGTAAGTTCTCATTATGTTAAGTTGCTCTCTTCGATAATTTCGTGAGAAACATCCATCTATTCAATCATCGAATAAGCAAAGTTTATGATTATTGATATTACAAGTTGCGATAACTGACTGTAATGACTGTTAGTCATGCCAAGATGTTGCATGCGGCTTTGAACAAGTTCCGAAATTTCACGTTGCCTTTTCGCGGCTTTCTTCTTCATTTCGTTTGTTGTATCGTCGCACCTATCGATATCAATCGAAATCTTAATAATCGATCACAATTGAGTAACATTCAAAACACGAACGAACTCATCCATTCATCCATCCAAACAACCAACCACCTCATTACACTATCACACTCGATTATTTAAACGTAGCACGCCAGAATTTCTAGCCCCGATCGAACAGCGCTTTCAATGCCAATCAAGTACTGGTGATGGTCATTTTGGAAATTGCATTTTCTGTAGAAGATCGTACTTCGGCTCACGAACAAACGAATTATGATTATGATACGGTGCAACCTGAATTAACTTCGTAAATCCAGGGTTGCATCGTATCATAATCATAATATTCATAGCAGTGATACTCGTTCATTGATACTGACAATGTAGATACAACTAATAGTATCGAAGTCAATTTCGAAATGACTGATATTCAGGTATGTATGATGACGGAAAGCAACAGCTTGCAAGCCATGTAATTCTGTTGCTGTGATGTCATTCATTACGCCGTGTTGCTTCCTTTTTTGCAAGTCTTCGGTCAGAATCCGACCGAATTCTTTTTTTTCGCTTTTCGAAAACGATCGAACTTCGGCAATTATCGAAAGTCCGAAAAAAATTTTCCAGTGAAACGTTCGGATGAATTTCATCGATCGAACCCAGATCGGTTACCATCGCTGCTAATTGTAAGCATTATCGCTAATATGAGCGTGTTCTCATAATTTCATTGTTTTCTATCGTTGCCCAACTGTGCATATGAAGAAGATGTTGCTCAGTTGCGGCGTTCTAATGCTAAGACTGATGATTCGCTGGTTAACTGCTATCGCTACGAACGACCGAACACTTTCAGATTCTGCATCATTCAAATCGTTTACTAAGTACACACCATTTGCTGATGTAAATTGTTTGATATAAGAGACGATCTATGTATGTATTTGCAGGCTCCACCGAACCTGAAAACAATTATGAGAGTTCGATTTGCAATCATCCCAAAAACGAGGGCATCCCATTCCAGAAAATAACACCGAAGAAACGTGCTTCTGCAGTCGAATGTTGCGATAATGTGACTTCAATTTTGCATTTTTGAGTAGTACTTTGCATTATTTTGATAACAGAATTGATACGTTATTATGTATAATAGAAAGAAGATCTTTACCATTAGAGATTTTACAATGAAATTCTACAAAATGTTACATGTGATCTGCCTACAGACGAATGAAACAGTGTGATCGTCAAATGTTTGAAAGATTCAAAGAGATGAGAAAAGTGATGGAGATTGCAAATAGCGGGAAAGAAGGCGATGGGGACCCGGCAAAAAAAAGAAAAAGAAACTTGATGAAGACTACTTGATATGAAGCGATAAGTACGCACAACAGAGTGGGTAAGAATCAGTTGGATGCTATAAGCGAACAGTTTCGTTGAAAGGTGTGTAATCGAACATGCATGTGCATTTTACCTGGACTTATCGCCTCCGTGCAAAATTCTGTTACGCTCAGATGTAGACTTATCAATTGTCTGTAACATTCAACTAGACAAGTTGTTACTCTTGCCGAACTGAACACAACACATTCCGTTGAGAACTCGTAAATGTGCCCCATACAGCAGGTGCTTTCCCTAATTTTCAACGTGACCAGATTCGATGGAGCGTGGTGCAGAACTGAGGTGATCAAAAAAATGACAGTGGCTTCATAATACCGTATTGGAGTCCATCGGTTTCGTTCGGAAGATGCCAATAGGAATGTCGGCTACAGAACTGCATAGTTTCTGATAGAGACGACCGTAGTTCCTTATCCATAAATCCTCGTGTGTTATTTTAAACTAAAATCGTTATTTCATCGAAGTAAACCTCACAATCATGAATTTTTATTAAAAAATTAACTGCAAATATTTCCTCCCAAAATGGACTGCAATCGTATTTAGATAAACTGATAATGAGATAATAAGCTAATACTGGTTAATGCACCACACAACCTTCTTCTCAACCAACAAACTGACAAAAATAATGCTTCATTTCAAAGCCAATACGTCAGTCCATATCAAATGCATTGCTGAATTACCACTGCCCCATTTAATTCGGACATTTTTTTTGAGAATGTTGTGATGAGCATAGATAAACTAACACTCATCAAGTAGCCGGATCCAACCGACTGATCGATGCCCAGCAGAAGACGCACGAAGTCAACAACATAATGCTTCACAACCGCTTGATACAGTAAACGATCTAACATATTCGCCGAGAACACTCCACCCTGTGCGAAAGGAAGACGGAACATGAATGGCATATTCGAACCGCGCTTCCGTTCCCTCTGCAAAATTCACTCATCCTTTCAGTAGAACGTATCAAGTTGACTGTGCGATTACTTTAGCTTCCATCATAATGACACAATCTGTGCACTATCCTTCTATTCATTGTTTTCGCTCACTGTCATTAATCTTGTTTAATTATGGCATATAACAAATCTCAACAACTCCTTCATGCATGTACTCGCAAACATGTACCTATGAGTCTACCTTCGAAAAGTATTTAGAATCAGCATGATCAACTCAGTAGCCACCATACTGAATATGTCAAAGGATTTCTGCTAAAAAGTAGCCAGAAGACCTAGAATGCGGATGAATGACCTTCTCAAATTTGGATTGTTGCATCGCATATCGATCGTCTGCATCGAACTGCATGAATCGCATATTTGACGAATGTGTCAATTCTGTTATCAATCTCAACTGTGGAAACATCCTTAAAATAAACTGTTGTGAAAATACGATTGAAAACATTGAAATAAATTTTAATACCGTTGATCAAATGATCAATTCTTCATGTCCATATCCTCTCCAAGCACATCGCTCACAAAAAGTTAATCATTACCTATGAATTTTCTGCACCGTCACGATAGTTGTGCAATCAGCGAGATGCTCTTCAACGGCTGTCGCACCCTCTTTGACAACGATCACGTTGTCCGCCAAACACACACCAGCCTTCAGTAGATTATCCAAACTGAAAACGATCATTCATTTTCGTCATCAGCTTTTTAGTTATTATCGCTTTCTTGGGCTGAGTTACCAACTGCGACATACTGATTTATAATTGTAGTTGCTAAACAATTTTTATAGCAGCTATATGGAACATTCCATCATTGTCCCCTATTTGATGACGAGTTTTTCCTACCTTGAAATTTTGCCTTGCATCCAATAGACCAAAGGAAACCACGCAATAACGTCAAGGAAGGATGGGTTTGGCCTGAAGAAATGTTTAGTTAATTTCAATTCAGTTCAATAACAAAAGTCAGTGATAGGTAATTGAAGCGTTAAGATTAGTAATGTTCAGTATTACAGTTTTACTGATGAAACTGCTGATTAACTCACGAGAGAATGGATAACTCACGAAGTGTTTTCTTCAAGTTCAAGCAATAAAATGATTGGTTGCAGTTGATGTACAGGTCGATAGTAGGCTCTGAGAGGTATGATGATATTGTATAGACCTGAACAGGTACGATCTGCAGCCACGATTATTGCTGGCGATGTCCAGTTGTACTCAGCTGCAGTTTTGAACTGACAGTGTTCACATTCCTGAACATATTATCTCTTTTCTTATTTCCATATATCGCATTCTTTCATTGTAGCTTTCCTAGTATCCTTTTGCAAATACTAATTTTTCATATTGAAAGCCTTGTGCTGAGTATTTATTATCATTATTATTATTAGTATTAATATTATTATCAAGATTATTGTCGCTATTACATACCGACTCCAGTGTAACAAAAGCATGCAATATATACGGCGGTACCACAAATATGTTCCTATGTCTCACTTCATTATACGATACAATTTGAGTCGCTCAATCGAGTACTCAAATCGAAACAATCTACATTTTGGTCGAGAACTTCACGAACTACCCTTATGCAAGCAGAAGCATTTCAAATTCTATCTCACCGATGCAATTTCAAGACAGCAGATTGGTCTCTTTTCTCTCATCATATGACATACGGTAAAACTCGTACCAATGTATGTGGTCACTGGAGGATATGTCTTCACAATACTGAAATGCATTTCTTGAATAATATTATGTTAGAGCAGTGGTTCTCACGTTCGCATGCTCCATTACCCCTTTTAATGATCTGGCAAGCCGCCGTTACCCCCCCTATTAAATATGGAAATCGCACATGTTATGTTCAGATGATCGTTACGTTCAATCTTGTTAGCACGTTCATGATGGTACTTCAACATCGCTGAACCTTCTCTTAGATCGTTGTATTCCTCAGTGTTGCGATCGACTATGATTGCATGAAAAGCTATTGTCTCTGATACGCTCACTTCAAACTAATTTAGATGAATTCTCATTCTTTTCAGACGTGTTGTATTCACTCTCATAGCTATTACATGCGAATATCGTTCTCTTGATGACTTTTTCTCATTCACTTCGTCTCTTTTCACTTCACAGCTCGAATCAATTTCTCATTCTGTATCATACACTATTTACTGAATACGTTGACGAGTGTTGACAACCGAAGTCAGCAATACACCAATCGAAAACAATTGCTCATCAGTATTCGACAGTTAAATGATCAATTATAGAGTGTATTTGATAGAATGAGAATTTGACTTTAATTATTGAGTAAAATGAATGAGAAATTAGCAAAAGAGAATACTTCTGGTGATAAAAGCTATGAGAGTAATTATAGCAGCAAGAAAAAGAATGAAAATTTTGTTAAAACGAACTGAAACCTTATTAGGCCCGGAGAAGCTAATGATACTCAGAAAACAGGAGAATGCTGCCATCAACTATACATACCCGAGTTAAAAAACACCATCACAATGACGATCTATCATAATACGACCCCATCCGTTACCCTTGACACCTTCAAATTACCCAAAATGAGTAACATCATCCCCTGTGAGAACCACTGCGTTAGAACAAACACAAAACACACGAAATCACAAAAATTATTGCAGGCGGCCAGAATTTACTTTTATTAACGATAAGGTGTGACTCACGAAAGTTTACACCCAAAACCATATCAATTTTTTGACGTTCGCATTCCGCTGCGCTACACCTTTTCATAATATGACAAAATAGGTCCACTATATCGTTCCGTGACAAAACAGGACAAATTCAACCTTTCGAGAATCACAACAAAGCATCACATCATAACCGCTGAATCGCCTATGGGTTATGAACTCGAAACTACTTACCCATCCTCAATACAGTTTCCATCCTTACATATCGTACACAGCTTATCTTCCTCTGATTCTTCATCCGTCAATCCTTGATCGCTTGAAACCGGACAAATACTAGGTTTACGATTGCAATTTGCTTCTGGACTCTAAACATACTATTTGAAATTTGTGATTGTGTATACCTGCATGCAGTTGCTCAAGTGACAATGAAATATAATAATGTAACAATTCTTTGAGGGAATATACGAAGAGTCGCACCTGTATAAGGCTCGATCCAGCCATATCCTTCGTCCGTAACGACTTTAAGAAACGTTTCCGTCTGCGTTTCGGTTTCTCTTCAGTAATCCTTTGCACATCCAGTGCAACTGTTCCTACAATCGTAATCACACAGTCAACAAGCATGTGGCTTCATTCAAAAACGAATTCGGCTAATGTGATGGATCAATCAGATATCTGGTATTATGCAAAAAAATTGTTGTTGCTCTATGATGACGATTGTTATTCGATTGTTGGTTACCTCAGTTTGCAATTCGAACAACTGTTCGCATGACATTAATAGTAAGACTCATAATTTTCAAGTCAGTATAAACAAAGGAATATGCGATTAGTGAGTGCGATTTGCAACGTTTTGCAGATATTGTTCAGAGTTTAAATCAGTGAAACGCAATGTGTATTTCGGAAGGAGGACTCGTGCGCTGCTAATGACTGCAATGCTCGTTTGCGCATGTTTATGGATCATGTTCAAGCGTGAATGAGATATCAGTATGTAACGAACGACTCTTGGAAAATAAAATTAATTAAGTTGAATGGTTCAGATGGCCGCGAACGATTCGATAACGATGTGAACAAGCGAAAATAACACTTTCAAATAGGTATGATAGCAAATAAAGTAGCGTGTGGATGATCCGAAGGTGTTTGGTGATGAAACACACAAAGTAAATGTTCTCGCTGACCGATATTCGCAATCGACGTCGCAACGGTCGCCTTTCGTCGCTGTGCGCTCATTCCTCTCTTGAAATTAAACAATGATTCTTCGTTCGTTAATCCAATATAATAAGCCGTATCGTTTGCTTTTAGGCAATAACCATTTCCCGGATTCAGTCGAATAGGTTCATCGATGCCATGCGAACGTACACCGAGCAGACCAACTCCATACCTAAAAATAAATCACTTGTCGTCAGTTATCCATCAACCACAAACGCTGCTTAATCCTTCACCAGCAACTACTCTGCGCAACTGTGAAGAACACGAAAATAAGTGAAATATGAAAGTCACAAACGAACGAACATTCGATGCGCGTGAAAAGACGCGTAAGTGAAAGATTTGCCAATGTATTCACCGAAAAATTTACTATCTCCAATTCTGATGTCGTATATTTCGTTACCCGAATGAAAGCCATAAACTTGATGCCAGGGCTCGGTTGACTTCTGGCCTTCCCTTCAAACAATCAAAGAAATTCTTCAACGCAGTAATAATGAACCAGCATGGCAAACAATAGATTCACTTCACTTTTCATAAGAGCGAGACGATAAAAATATCCTTAATCAACTGCTTCTCTGTGTCAAGCATCGCCATTTCTTGCACAGCAATTGTTTATCTGTCCTATCAAATTCAAATTCCTTTCAAAATCTCCAATAGTTTCTGGAATTGTATCCGAACATTGATTTTCAGCGGTTTTGTGCGAGCTAATTGATCATCTATCTGATCCCGAAAATGAAACTCCATGATTAAATGCAGATGGTGATGAAAGCAGACAGTTCATAATGAGCTTACTCTCCACGAGATGTATGAATGAGGAGAGTGAGATATGTGGAGATTCCAGGACAAATGCAGTTGTTGGCCAGAATAGAGTATTTAAACTCGTCCTCGCATACAACCACTTCTGAAGTTCACTTCAGCCAGTCAAAATTTCACGAACGGACAGCGGAATGAATTGATTTTTCAAAATTTCATTTGAAAATTCGGTTGTTATAAAGCAAACACTATATTATGTCTTCAGTGTATTCATATCTAATGTATTTATATCTATGCGATATCCCTAACAAATGCAATGATCATACATGTGAACTCAAACGAAAAGTGCCATAATCAAATGGAATAAATTAATTAAAATGACTGAATAATCACTCACGTAAAATAATGTTATTAAATAGCAACTGAGAAACTGAATAACTAACCAAATCAAAACAATTGGATAAAACAAATCAAAATAATTGGACAAATTAATGAAATAATCAAAAGATATTAAAATTCTGAAAAACACTGTGACTAAAAAAATGATACACTGGAACATATACGTTGTCTGAATGACAAATAAGTGATCTCCTTCTATTTTCAATTTTCTTTGTTCTCATCTATATTCAATTCCGTTCAATTGCTAAGAGGAATAACTCAATCAGCTACCGTATACCAAGCATTGATGGCTGTCTCAGAGTCTGTGATGCATAAAACATGAATACATTCTATAATCCAATTCATCTTGAACATGTCAAATTGTAACTCAATTTGTCAATTGTTTTTGCTTTCTGCAAGCGTTTATGTGAACGAATGCTTGCGAATGCAAATCGTTAATGTAATTTCTGATCACTAATCAAATCATTCATATTCTACACGACAACTATCGCGAGCAGTTAATTTCATTCAGTTGTTGTTTTGCATAATAAGATGAAAGGATACTGTCATGCAATATCTTACCAGCGTGTTCAATGTGCATTTTTGTTTCGGGTCGAAATATCTGCACGTATTGTGGTACATGTGGAGCGTGATCCTTGACTGCCCACGAGCGCAGAATGGTGTGTTCATCCTTGAACGAGCATATTGCTTGGGTGTGTTCATACGAGGATGAGTTGCGTGAAAATACACACTCCGAACACGCTGATGCGTTCTTTTATCGAAAAGGAGTGTTCAGTTTGAGAATAGAAATGTAATTGAGAGTACCGTGCGATTTTTTTGATTAATATGTCTCGCTGAAAGAATGAAACAAGCTTTTGCGGTGGACATTCGTGCACGTTCTAAATCCTCATCCTTCAACGCCGATCCACGAATGTACAAAACACGTGATGACCATAACGGTATCTTCAACAGCATTCGCATTCGATCATCCATTTCACATGGCGACAGCAAAATTATCAAGTGATTCTGAAATGTTGTTTGTAAACAAATTCAACCTCTGCTCCAACCAAACAATTTCATCCGTTGAACAAAAAGTCTTGGATTGTGAGTGAATTATTCTGCATCGATCAATTGCTTTTTGTTTTGAATAAGGGAAGTTTTCGCAATGTGAAGTGATTATTGGGAGAACTGGTTGAGTTGATACCAGAAACGCTCAAATGAAATATTGAAATTTCAAAAATACTTCGAACGATATGCATACTTGGTGTTCAGAATGAGCAAAAAACTCAGTTAAGAAGTCTTGGATGAATTCAGCTTCCAAATGAGTGATCGTTACAACGACGTGCTTTTCACACTTCGCCCAACCCTCAGTGTATTCACCACCAGCTCTTTGCCTGGCCAGCCATGTCTGACCGAGTGCTTCGATCTGTAATTGTTTCACTTCCAAACCTCAATTTAATTTTCACCCTATCACTTCCTCTCGATGCGTTTCAATTGACCACTTTCGTTTGGTCAATTGATGATAAAAAGGAGTTGCGTCTTCAAAATTCAATACAACAACTATCACATAGGTGATCGAAGTGTAATGCTTCGATGAAATAACCTGTGAAGGAAGGATACCAATTGCGGCGCAAATGAGAGCAACCACGAATAAACGCGACATCCACGTATCTGGATAACAGTCACCATAGCCTTAAACAACAACGGCAAATTATATATGCGCTACCACCTTGAATGCCAATATCTGAGTGCCATTTTAATCAAAGGAATCTTTCCGAAGCTTGAGACTCTAATCAACGCAACAGAACTTAACATTCTCGATCAGTCTCGCTGAAAGTAATTTCTCAAATGAAACGGGCCTAGAGCGCAGCCGCAAGAAGCGATCAATGATAAACGTTGATGGAAGCTTTTTAAGATAGTTTAAACATCTGTTGTGCTTTGAGGGACATTGTCCAAAACGCTGTTTTCAACGCTTTTGCAATTGGTCGAGTTTTGCGATGCTCTGATGATCCGAAGAGTTTATCGCGATACGTATGATAGAACAGTAGAACAAGATCTGATTTCCAGAAGGCATAATATTGACCACCGCACTATCAAACAATTTTCAATTGCAGTTTTCTGGAGAGAATAAAATCGTCCAATGCAAACAGTCCAAATCCTGCGGTTGAAAATTTGCACAACTTGTTCACATCAGATTTGTGGAATGAAAAAAGTCCGCTGAAGAAAAGGCTCACCAACAGTAGAGAACGTAACGACAACGAAATAAAATGAAGTGAATAAATCGAATTGTCTATCGCCACCGCGTTGAAGATGCTGCATACCGCACATACCCGTAAAAATTAGACACACCAATGTTGAAAGTAATATTATCATTTGACGGAATAATGCAGACTGCATACGCGGTGAAACTCGATTCAGATCGTTCTGAAACATTATGCGTAATTTTCGCTCTCGAATGAATATTGAACTCGAAAGTTAATATTGAATTCTTTTCTTCGCAATTCATTCTTTCTTGAACATCGAGTAATGAATAAACATTAAACAGAGACTTTTTTTGACTTGCTGCTTCCAGCAATTTGAGAAACTGAAATCTTTTTAGTTATCAGTACTTAGTTTTATGATGCAACGACCATGCTTTCAGAATGAGTAAAGTCACAGGATTTGATTGATCATCGCATTGTGATCTAGAAGATCACTAACTATGACTTGCAAAAAAACTCACGAGAATCGCTTGCAGAGCGCTTTTGGCGAGCCAGCAATTCAGAAAAGTTGGTACATACACGTGTCGCCATCGAGGATAGAAAATCTGGAAATTCATTATTTAGTGAAAAATTTCCGACAACAGAAGAATACACTGCCCTCTGGTATTGACAATTACGTTTTTGCTCATTAACTGCGGACTAAACGCATTACTGAGAGCAATAGGATAATATCGAACGAGATGCAATGAACGATAACCACTATAACGAAAGTTGACCAAAATAACATAGCATGAAACTCACACTTCTTCAAAACATTTATATTCTTGTGATCAGAATGAGGAAATTTTTTGGAATACACTTGCAGGAATATTATTGTTGAGAAATACTCAGAACTTACAGTTACGATGAGTGGCGTACTGGTGACCAGTTCGAGTAAGAAAGAGATATTCAAGAGCAATCTGAATATACTTCCCTGAAACGAAGATACTCTCAGCTGTCATTTTCTCGCACATACTGATATCTTTCCATTCAATGAACTACTGCACTGCTCATGAAACAGATTCAACTCATTCGCACAACACAATCAAGCGATTCTACATCCAATATGCGCACACTTTTCTTTCATCGTAACTCATAAGCATGCCTCCGTGTACTAGAATTCGATTCAGTGATAATTAATGCTAAAACCCAAATTTTGCTACGGGAAATGCGCTCGAGTCGCCAGAACAACAAGGAAAACGCATTTGATTTCAAGGATATAGGATGCTGCAAACATTTCAGTATGAGATCTCGCTGGAGAAGTTGACAATGTTATCATTGTCAAGGTGTGATCAGTTGACAGACTGATGGCTGCGATTGAACTATTCGCTTTATTCACATCACCTATCCGACAAGAATTCATGCAATTTTATCCATAGCTTTCAAATTCATTTGACCCGTTCCCAGCATTTTGCTTGATTTCTGTGCGTTTTGGTTGATTCGCCTCTAACAATGAGCAAGACGCACAAGGAAATGGAATGTGCTGTGAAACGAAAAAATTTGGTGCGATAAATTAAATGACAGCGTTCGTCAACACGTTTGCACTTTACAGCATCAAAGTTTCACGAGCAAAAAAACATTCAACAGCTGACATAAAATCATTCTATGTCTGTTCGCATTTCAACATGAAGTTGAGCGGATGGCAGGGTTTGTTCGGCTTTAATGACAAGCTGGGTGCATCATAACATAAAAATCCGTTACAAATCCAATAAAATTTGATTTTTCTTGCGAATATCGTGTTTGCTATCGTCACGTTTGAGCTGATAGGGTTTGAATGAAATGAACATAATTTGATTAAATTACTTTATAGCTGAGATAAAAAATGACGATTGTTTGTGCGATACTGATAACGGCAACAATGACTTGCATCGTCCACATATATTGCGGTCGATCCACCCATATCAGGTATTCACTGCAAATCACTACTTCTTACGAGCCAAAATTTCCAAAGCACTCTAAGGATACGATCCTCTACAAGCATCAGTGAAATAGACGCAGTGAACTAGCGTAACAGACGCATCGATTATATTCTCAATGCTACCAATACACTCAAAGTTCACAACAGTTTGCATCTTCATTTTCTATCCAAATCCAAAATCTTGACAGCTCATTGTTTCGAAATAAATTTTCAGCGATTTTTTAACGCATTCCTTCTCTAGACATCACTTTTAAGCATGGACAGTATTCTTGTTTATCATTTCTTTGATTAGCAATTTTTTGGTTTGTATCGATCGTATTTCAAGCTGTTGCATATATACATGAGAATAATGTTTCTGTTTTTTTTGGCTTTTGCTTTCTATGGACGTTCTTGGGATTTCCAATCGCAGTACCAATGATTTTTTACGGAAAATTTATGGCTGGATATTGCCTGTGCAGTGCACAAGACTAATTATGAAACAACACGAACGCAATTCTTAGAATTGAATTAGACAACATTTCAACATTCTCTGTAATTTTGTTTCCAATAAATTCAGTAAGACATTATTATTTATGAACTGTAAGTGCATTCATTCACAACGAAATTATCAAAACCTAATTATCCATTGCATTTATTGCTTCAAAGACGCTATTCGTCTGTCTGATCAGCTTCAAGCACGCGAAGAGATTTCACAGGAATATGTTTACCAAACGTTCCATAAATCTTTCGCTTTTTTAAAGGAACCAAAAGCTTATTCTTAAAATAATTGCCGTTAAACCAATTACAATTCGCGTGTTTTGCAGTCATGTTCAATCAAGATTCTTTGCGAAAACGTATTCGTTGTCTTTCTCCAAACGCTCAACTGACAAAAACAGAAATTTTAGCAATGAATTTCAATTATAGGCTCGTTTCATATCTTGTCGAACGAGCTAAGCATCAGTGTGCATGTCCAGTCATCGACGAACGCACAATAATGATTTTCAAAGAAGATTAGCGATAAACTAAACCATAGTGATTTTTTCCCGGGCATATATATACATTACCGAATAGCTACTTTCATTTGTTATTTTTACGGAGACTTAATGCCGAACGAATTTTTTTCTGCGGCTCGAACAGGACTCTATAGCATAAACATATATCACTCATTCAGTATGAGCAGAGCAATAAATGAGCCATAAAGCATTCGAATTCGTTTTGCTATATAAGCAATTAGGAATTTGCTGAAGACGGTGTAGCTTAATGGTATGTTTATGAAGATCTTCAACTTACTATTTGATCTCACCGGGTGCATAATGTAGTTGGAACATATGTTTTGGAAGATCGCCGCTGTCTTTAACTACCCGTACACAGTACAGAATACATGAGAGCACTTTGATGAATAAGTTGAAAAGTCGAATCCGGAAACCTGAAAGCTCATAAAAGTGATGACATCGAATAAGCTGGCGTTGTTGTCATAAGTAAGTTGACAATCGGTTTTGTTTGTCTGTTCAACGACAACATACAACTCTTAAACAATAAGTTTCCTTGGCTTTATAAGCAAATCTCTCGCTTCCTTCTAATTATATTTTATTGTTTGTGAACGTTTGCATCCTCAATTTGTATAATGTCCCGTTGGCTGACTAAATTTCAACCACAAAAGCAGTTTCAGCGTCAACGTTATGAGATTGTAACACTCTGTTTTGTGAGAATTGTACTCCGACTTCTCGAGCTTCTCACTATTCGTTTTTGATCAGAGTCTTTACAAAATGCGATACTTGTTGTAACACTTTCTTATAGATTTCTGGTGATATGCTTTCAGAAAGTGATGATTTCAATTCAACAATAGTATAGGCACACATATCTTGCTGATTGGATCAACATAATGTAGCGATGACGTGTATATACTACTTATTGATTCATACACATGTGATCTAAAATTTGCTTGCAAAAGCATATGGTCTGCTGGTATGTTTCGTATTCGTCATCCCGAATCAGTTGCAGTATCAATTTTACACAATTGCGAACGTGCGAAATCCGTTGAAGTGCTAACGGAATAGATATAACATAAAATTTTGATGGATTATAACAAATACAAGCGAATATCATGGAAGAATAAAGCCCAACTCGTTGTGACATTTTCCATGTAAAATTGTTGCAATCGAGATTTGAGACTCTGTTCGTTGCCATACTGCATACGAGCACTGAAAATTTCTTTTGAAATGAGCAATTAACCACTTAAAATTCCTTTAGTAATCTTTATTGCTTTAGAATTTTCTCACTAAATTCCAAAAAAAGAGAATTGAATGATTTCATTTGCGATTCTTGTCACCGAGGATGTCAACTCTATCCACGAACATTACGCCATTATCAAATGCAAATCGAAATGAATATTATCGACTTTTCAGTTCACTGTTCGAATCTCTATTGACGATCCATTAACCGATGTATTATACGAATCAATTCATTTTGGATCTAAAATGCTTTCAAATGAAAGTGTTAATATAAGCGGATCTTTGGTTTCTTTGTGTGAAAAAAAAACCACAAAAAAAGACTGAATCGAGGTGATAAACATCCAATGAAGAAATGCAATAAATACCAACAATATGCGACGTTTACGACTCCAGCTAAACGTCAACATTGTTAGAGGCTAGCAGCCGGAATCAAGCCGTGAATTAGACTGAGACTAAGGCTGAAGACTGGCTTGATGCGGACAAAGTAAACAACAGGATCGGATAAATCGATCATGAGGATGCGCTTTATATGGAGCGTTAGGTCCCTCCTTCTTACTCGTGTTGTCAATCATTCGAATAGCCACATTCCATGCTATTTAATTATTGCCATACATTCCTTGCCATTTAACTGCTAGCGTTCAGTTGTTTGTTGGATTCTATGTCAAAGTTTAGGCATACCTCATTGATTCGCTCAATTCTATACCTACTAAACAACCCAACATTTTTTCCAAAATAATCAACCCGTAATTCTTCAAGAATCTATTTCGTTTCCTTCCTTTTCATTTGTTTACATGTTTTCACCAGTGCTATTCACTAATCCCTTCTATCATTCACCATTCATTCATTATTCTCAGCAATATGGAGCACTGCACACTGTTAAAAATAACGAATTCGATAAAGGACTGATAAAATGATTCATATGAACATTCATATTTTATGTTAGATTGATAATAATTCGCAGCAGCTCGCATCAATCAGGCTGTCCAACAAGAAGTTTTTATTGAAACCTAAGCGGTAAGTCTTGTGGTAGTTAATTGTTCAGATCATGAAAATGAACGTCTCTCTTCATGATTATGCGCCAATTTTTCCGTACATTCCAGCTGAAAATTCCCAACAAATGCGCTGATAAATGTATGCTGTTCAACGTTGACTTCTCAAAGAGAAAAAAGCCGTTTTCTAAATATTCTTTTCATGCAATTATGACTGGTATAAAAATTGAGAAAATTCAATAGATCAATTCAATATAAGCAACAACAAAATGCAATTTGTGTGCATAAATTTATGTGCATAATACAGAGCTCGAATGAGCACGTTCCTTTTCGATTGTTCACTAGTGTTATTGGCTCTCACCAACAAATGCGCTGACAGGAAAGTAATAAAATGAGACCTCCCTAAAAACTAGCACTTTGAGGTTCGTTGCAGAAATATTCTCTCTGAATATGGCCGTTGATTATTTAGTGCAACGAAATAAAACATCTTATGTCGCAATTGATCAACGTTGTTCTGTTTGGATAACGCGAAAGGTTAAGAAATAATGTGATGAATGATTACAAAAACAGTTTCGACATTGAGTTCGAATGCACTTTACCGAACAAAAGTTTGGAGTTTCGCTTCTTTATCGTTTTTTTTTTCGAAGTGTAAATCGAACTAATATTTTTTGGTCAGAAAAGCGCTCTGAGCAACTTACGTATTTAATTTATTCACAATACCAGTCACTGGTAAAACATCAGAGAGTTGTTGTACAGAAATTTTGAGAAATCACTGTCATTAAGAAAGTGCAAAGAATTCAATCATGTAATAATAACATGTCAAATTTTTAGTTTGTTGAACAAAAAATGTACGGCGCTAATCAGCTGTTATGAGAAGTTAACAAGCTGAGAAGGATGTGTGATAACCTGAAAAATGCATATATTCAATGAAGAAAGTTTGAATTATGGTTTCGATAATAAGTGATTGCGAGGAACGACTCGATGATATTATGAGATCACGTAAGTTCGATGACTGATGAGGAGAAGACGAATGGCAATCATGCACTGAAAGCATCGGTTCGAAGGCTAGGAGACAGAAAAGAAAATTACGTTATTGGCTCTGATGGCTGATCATCGTTTGCGACAGACGCGGTGGATTTGCACAGGGGTGTAACGAAGCCCGCCGTTGTATCGGACGAGTCTGATATCCGACGGTGTGGAACTGTCAAATCGTTATCTTCATCAGATTCAGACTTAAGGCTGTAGTAGTCAGCCATGATGCAAGCAGCAACAGCACTAACCGAAACACACCACCGTACTGCCCGACTATCGCTAATAGCCGTGAAGCGATGGGCGTAACAGTACTGACTGAGCGACTAAGAGCCTGGAGATGATAAACCGCATTTCAATGAGCCTAATGAAATCATCAATTAGATCGCTAAATTTTTTGAGAATCCCAATTCATCACTGCCCATTGATCCACAATAGATCATAAAATGAACTGATGAATGAACAGCTGTTTTGAGCGGCGCGATGTCCGTTAAAAAATCTCAAAATTTAATCCGATAAAATGAACCATTTGATGTAAACCATTCGCTGGCGTGGATAAAATAACTTCTTCTCACAATCAGATTTATTGTCTTGCAAGCAAAGCGCAAGATGAAACTTCTCGCGATCAATTATTCAAATTTCGGATAAGACAACAGAACGGCGAGAAAATTTGGTATGAATGGGAGCATAGTTGTTAACTTCTGAAAGTGGGAAAAATTCTCTACAAGTCCCTCGTTTCATGGTCAATTTAACACCGATTCAATTTCATTCGGTTGAAAATGATTGAAAGCAAAGAGGAATTTCTTTTTCTGGTTAGTAGTGTTGCACAAAATTTGAAGTGGAACCGTGCTGAATTGTCACGCATTCATTTGATGCAGTTTTTTTTTCATTCTGATATCTTTCATGGTCACGTTCAGCTTCATCATCAGAATGTTGATCCTCTTCAGCAATAATTTCTCCTATCGTTCACTGCATTTATCATCTTGAGCCATAAAACTTTTATGAAGGTTCACTTTGATAGTTTCGTATGAAATAATACACCTAAAGTGAGTCCGAACAGCTGATCAATTTCTCAACATTTAACCAATAGTACGATTTGTAAAATGAACTAACTCTCCAATTCCACGAAATCGAATTAACACAATTCAAATTTCAGAAGATATTTGGAGATTTCGCCGATTATCAATAGTTTCATGGATCGTGTATCAATTTTGACGAGTGCGCGAGTGATGTAATCGGAAAAAGCGTTTCTATAACGATGCGTCATCGAAAGCAATCGAACGAAATTAATATGTACATCGTGATTTACGATGTAATGCACGTTGATCAATTTATTACGCGGTTTAAAAAAGATGAGGAGGGTAATTATCCACTATTTATCTGCGA
The DNA here is from genome assembly GCA_035041965.1 of Anisakis pegreffii. Taxonomy (NCBI): domain Eukaryota; kingdom Metazoa; phylum Nematoda; class Chromadorea; order Rhabditida; family Anisakidae; genus Anisakis; species Anisakis pegreffii. The sequence continues at coordinate 161,179 of JAPYMA010000487.1, forward strand.
GACAAAGGGCAACTTAGTGATGAAGAGGCTCACACGAGTTTATTTTAGCATCATCCACTCGGAGTACAATCAGACTCACCTTTAGGACTGCACTCACGTCTAACGTAAGTTTAGACTCAGTCTTACGCTTACTCTTTAGTGAAGGGGAGAGGTAAGGGGAGGTTAAAATGAACTCATCTAAGACTATATATCCAGCTTTGCAGATTACCAATTGGTTAACACAGGCTCAGTTCATTGAAATCGAACATTAGGACGGTTTTAAAAAACGTCAGCTATTTAAAGGGGATTTGAAGGAAATTTAAAGAAATGAATCGAATTTCTATGGAAGAATCTTCATCGTTTTTGCATTGAAATGCGATTTATTCCTTTCATTTGAGTTAATACGACTGAACGAATTTCAGCCGTATTAACTCGCATGAAAGAATGAAAGAATACGGAAACAGACAGCGAAAATTTCCTCAACTGTAAATGTTGATAAAATATATGAATGGCTGACTCGCATTATTTCACTTGTCGGAGTTTCATCCTCACGGTTCGTTTCCATAGATATTCAGCTTTCTATGACAATTATCATTGGTCAATTCAAAGAAGAGACTATATGCCTTAGCTAATCTAAGTACTACAAACCGTTATTTTTCCCCTGGCGATCATTCGTTGTGAATGAAGATAATTTGTTTCTTGATACACCAATCGAACCGCCACAGCACAAAAACATTTACAAATCAAGTTATTGGCCATCACTTGGCGTTTTTAACTTGACTGTGAACTCCTTTATCAATTAAATGTTTGTATTTTCTGGAACCGTTAAGTCACTCACAATTAACACATTAGGGTTCAAATAGGGCATGGAATCCTCGAAACCCGACTTTTGAATCCTAACAAGGGAAGGAATTTTCGGAAAAATTTTGTAATTTCATGATTTCATAAAGACGGCATTCTACGCTTTTTGTTGATACACTGGTCTTGAATCGAACATCAATCATTCTCAGTTCATTTACATTCAGCAATATTTGTCAACAAAAAAAGAGGACAAATGCTGCTTTCCGAGAGCGTCGTATGTTGCGATGAAAGTCACGACGTGAATCGTATAATAATTTTCGAAATGCATTTTCACGAACAAACGAACGAAAGTGCTGCAAATAAAGGAAAATTGCTAAGATCGATGATTCTGCCACTGATAGACATCGAATGAGACTCTTTACGATTAGCATTTTCTTTTTCACCTACAAAAGCAATTCAATAAACATGCTTCTTACGTTTCTCAATCATCATTAAATTGTATTCTTTGAATATTTGAACAGAACGTTAATCTTTATTCCGTTTCGTTTGCTACAATGTTGATGATGATTCCAATTTGTTAACGGTTCTCTTATCACAATTTTTTATATTTTTTCTATCTGAATTCCATCGTTTCTAATACCTCACACAATTTAACGACATTTTTAATGAAAACTTTTGAGATTTTCAAAAAGAAGTGTTGAGAAGAATTTTTATGATTTCCCTTCATTTCATGCATAAAGAACCGAAAACATCCGCTGAAAAAATTCATAGAAAAAGTTGTCAGAAGTTGTCACGTGAAATTTAACTGCTGATTTTGTTTCTGAATTGTATTGCTGTTGCTATGTTGATGTCTTCCTTGTTTCCAGATTTTAAAGTGCTATTTCCTGTAGTATTCACTGAATGAATTGTTTTACAATTAATTATGAATGCGCTGATTGAAAGAAAGCCAATGCAGTGAACACGTGAATGAATTACATTTTTAAAGTTATTGTGTCCTAAGATTATCCTGAGATTGAAAAATGCTCGAGATTTTACAAGCATCAAGTTGGATGAGACGTATATCAGGAAGATGCAAAAAAACCCATGAAAGATTTTAGTTACATTGGCAGAAATTGATTCACAATTGATTCAGAAACAATCCATGCAGAATTTCCGTTGAAAATATCGCAAGTAGTGAAGCTCGTGCGTTGCGCTCGAACATTTTAGTGGATGAGAAATCGAACGTTCCGCTTCGTTGTTTGCGGTCGAATTTTTTGGTTTAATCTTTGATGCGATCCATTCATTCTATCACAAGAAGATTTATGTAGTTGTTGTGGAATTTTACAGCAACCAACAACATCCTCAGCTGCACGAGGTGCTCGAAATTTTAGTATAAAATAATAAATGCTGACTGCCGCTGTTCAATGCTCACGTTCTCTGTTTCACCCTTCAAGTGCTGATGCAGAGTGCAAGATGAAAGCAACAACTACTCATGTGTGCGTAATGCACAAATAGGTTTAAGGAACACATGAACAACATGAGTATTTTTGATGGAAGCGACATGGCATATCCAACGAAAGCGTATTTCATCGATGAATATGGCAAAGAGTAACGTTTATCCAGAAATTTTGTTTATGCAACCATCGAAATTAGCTGAATTCATGAGATTAGTAGACAACTGCTTAAAGGCAACTGACTTCGACTTCATCCTTTAGTTTTCATTCCCTTTCCAAACTGCACACCAACAAATGATTTCTTCATTTCTCATTGGTTGCAGTAGAAAATTCGAAATTCTTAAATAGCTCAACACGGTTGGTGGCCGAAAATTTTATTACGGAAGTGAATGTTTGCCTAACTCATTCCGTGTTCATATTGAAATGATTAATGCATTGTGGCTCAAAATCCATCAATGTAGGTCATAAAACACGAAGTTAGTGAGGATAAAACTAAAGATTTTGCACATTTTGCTTAAAAACGATTGCAATTATTTGAACACAAACATAATATTGTGTCCACTACATTAATGCTACTAAGAGAGCTCATATTGAAAAGTGCATTTAAAGATCTCCAAAACATTGTCAGTCACTTTCTGAGTCAGCACAATCAGTTGTCAGTTTCTAAATCAGTTCTCGAAATGAAAAACTTTCGGCAACTGTTGTTGATTACTCGTTTTTTAGAGAATTTCGAAAACATTCCAAGGAAATGATTCAAATGGAACATCGAACAATCGATTCAAAACAAATGAATATAGTAGCTTCACCAAGTTCGGCATAAGGGATCAAATTGAATTATGTAGATTATTGCATTGCAGAATATTATGATGTGTTGAATACTAATGTCAAGAACGCTGTGGAATCAGCATAGGAAATCCAATGGACTGTCATGAAAATGAGCAGTTTTTAACGATATGGTTCTTATTGCTTGAGCAGAAAAATTGGAAGAAATATGAGCAAAATAATTCAGCTGAGAGCATCGAATCGTTCAGAGAATGATTTACTTCCTAACCAACATTCATGTTCCTCCACAAAGCGATCATAAATCACTGATTGCATCTTTAAAACGAGGACAACGACGTTGAGAAACGACGATGGAATAATTCATGGTGTAATCATCTTGAGACCACTGAATTCTCAAATGGTTCCAACATCATCAAGCGCTCATTGTTTTGCTCACATACGAATGGCCGAGCTTGTTGTTCAATTTCGTTGAAGTAATTTTTTCGCTCAAATTTCTTTGAGGGTAATCCATTTTGTTCAAAATCAGTAGAACTCGCTGCTCAAGAGCACTCATAACTTCCTAACAAACCTATTTGAAAATGCAAAGATGGAGCGATTGGGTCTTAATTGGCCTTATCATTTTTTGATCAGTTCAAGACGAGAGTTTATCGGGAAGAAAACTGAGAAAACAGGTGCATGAAAAAACTACAATTAAGAGAAGGGTGATGAAAAAATGCAAATATTGTAAGAGACTAGAATTCCAATGCGAACAACATTTGCAACATAGCAACAAATATCGCATCGTAGTGTATCGTCTCAAAAAAAAAAAACGGCACGTTGATTAAAAAATGCATCTAATCACAACGAAGTAAATCTCGTCAATCAACTCAACGAAGGATCAGCGTTCACTCAACCAAGCAAATACTCACATTCGCAACTGCCCTTTTGCAGGTCGTTTTTGGTCCAAATCATCGAGTCGCATCGAAATCGGCGGTATCACATCCGATCCAACTGCACCATTACTTCCAAGCATTCTGTGCCTGCGCTGAAAGCTCTTTAGAGTAAAGAACGGTTCGGTTAAAGAAGGCAATCATCAGTGATGAATCAATGTACCAAATAAATGAAGATGTTCAAGCCCAACCCGCAGTGATCAAAATGACGCATAGGGTCAGCAGCAGAGAGGTGCGACGAAAAAGAAATTTTACGGAATGTATTAGTAATTCATGATATTGCATGATCTTCAATGGCGAGAGATAATGCTTACTTAAGAATGAAAATGAGTTGTTTGCAATTAGTTTTATCACTGATTGTTTGTTTCATTTAGCACTGAAATGCATCTTAAAACACCAGATCACAATCCTGATTCCGTACGCTACATTGCACTGATGTTTTCAATGTACACTAATTTATGATATTTTCGAGACATTTTTCTTTTATATAATGCACTAAGTGTTGGCATTTCTTGAAATCGTCTAAAGTCAAAACAAAATTGTTTCTCTTTGAAGCGGTCTCGTTAAATTCAATTGCTCTCGAAATGTCAGTGTTGTGTCAGTCTTTATACTAATATAATGAAATGCCATTTGCAGGTGTATGGAAGTGTCCATTTTTGTCAGGATGAATCATGCGATAGCGATGAACTGCACAGAGACCGAGTGTAGAATTTATGGACTGATTAGAGAACGGAAGCTGGGGGCATGCACTTGTCGAACGGCATAGGGTGGTATTCACATGAACCATCGAGTGATATCGAAAGACAACCAATGTGCAAATGAACTGGCAAAGGAATGCCTTCGAAAAGGTCATGCAGTGAAGGTGTGTATGAATGGCGAATAATCGAGAAGTAGCAATGGAAAGAACTTGACAGACGACAGTACATCAAGACGGCATGCTTCGAGGACTCGAGCGTTCGGTGTGCAAAAATTCCTTCCAACCTCCACGCACTGTCGTTTGGCCGAGAATCGTCGTAAATGTACGTCTTCAATTTGTCCTCGTCGTCGAACGCGAATATTTGAGTATGTCTGTCTGAGGCGCATCACCTGTGTCCGTCCAGTGGGTTAGCGTCAACATTTCATTCAGATGCACTCGCATGCTTATCGATTATTCATACATTCATTGATAGTGTTTTCACGCAGATCGCAAAACATGGAATACAGCTTTACACGGTACAGTGTAATCGATAAACGAATTATTTTATTGACGAAATCATGCTTCATGCTTGAATCATCACAACAATCTTCATCACCATTACAACAATCAATATTAAGCAACTAAAAATTCAAACTCGACTTTCACCGCAGTGAATGCCCTTCATTGCATTTTTTCATGGAACTATTTAATTTCACGTGTTCCTTGAGGGGACACCTTTTTCAAATGAGACTATACAATAGGTTATGGGTACGAGATGCCTTTTTGAATATCACCTTGCCGATTGAAAATGCCGTTCTCGACTCCTTGGACCTGATACGCTCAACGACGAATGGAAAATGATCGAACAAGTCAATGGTCATCTACTTATACGAATATGCATCTCCTACGATATTTCTTGCTATATACCGTACGCTTTCAAGTAATCTTGATTGAAGTCGTACTCGCAATGAATGTAATTTAGCCATCAGCGAATTTAACCTGAATAAGTTCAAATATTTCTTCTCCAACACAGTGTTGAAGGCATAGAACTGTTTACAACAACATCCCACGTCCTTACATGCTCCATCCTTAAATGCCTTCAAAAAACGGTTACGGATTCCATCAACACATTCAATTGGCTTTATCTTGCTGATAAAAATGTGGTATTAAAATATTTATCAATTTGAAGTAGTTACTTGATAGGTTTATTGATAGTATTCGTATACTCTACATTCCACGCTTATTTTCTTACAATCTTTTAGATATCCTTTGCATTTATTTCTTATTTACGGCAAAATGTTCGGTTTTTTTCTTAACCACGCAACCTACTGCTTTCACTATTACCTTACTGTGGTCAGTATCATAAGTTTGTTCTTGCTATCATTATATTACATCGTTTGGAAAAACTATTTCACTTACATTATTTACCTTCTTTTCAACACTAAAACTTTACCGAAATCATTCATTAGAAGCAATGCAATGCTGTTATTCCTGTTCTTTTTCCATCCCCTCCCCAACTGTCTTTGAGCTGTAATCATAAGTAATAATTTTATCCGTTCAAACGTTTTCAATGTTTATTGTGCATATAAATAAACATTATAGTTGAAATTTAGGGATCAAATGAGCTTCGAACAGATGCCTTCAAGCAACTCTTCCAAATGCATTGCATGATTATGCATGATTACAAGCAATTAAGCAAGACCCACTGATTGAATTTCACTAATCAATTGTATATTTGCAAGGGTTAGTGAATGATTTTGCTGAAGTTTCGACACACACACCTGAACGAACGATCATGCTTTGCTTCAGTGCTATGGCTATGCAATAACTGCATGCTTTATGAGTATATCATATCGTTTGTGCTATTGTAATGAAGATATTTAGTCACGCCAATCAATCGTTAATAATGCCAGAGAAAAGTGAACAAATACGAGAGAAAAGTGTCTAAACGAAGTCGTGAAAAAAGAAATCATTCAAACGACACGAGCAATCTCACCTTGTTGAAGGTAGCTGAAATAAAAACCGCTCAAGTAGAAAAAACTATTGACGATCAGAAGTGATCATCTAAATATTGCATGCAAATTGTCGACAGACACATTAGGAAATTTTCGAATTCTGCATGCATTAAAAGATGTCTGATGCGATTAAAATAGAACATCGAAAAGTGCAACACTTTCCTGGATGCATACAACAATTGCTGGGAAGTTTTGAAATTTTAGTTGTTTATCTCTATCAAAGTTATTCTTATCTTTATCAAAGTTATTCACGTCTAATATTTGCTATTGTCTTTTTCTTGCTAAAAGTGTTGCAATTTGATAAGACTTACTGTCATGATTTCTCAATCTGAAATACCTAATTTTAAATGATTTATTCGGCAAAATGAAAAGAGTCCACCAAAAATGTCCACCACAGTGGTTTTACACGATTAATCAGCAGCAACAAATTGTAAAGGTTGCGGCCAACTTGAACGCTGAAAAGAAAACGCCAGAATCACTGAGCGCACCTTGTTCAGTTGCAATGCTAACCACAGTATGCGAATTGTTTATGTATGCATATAAGACAAAGAGCAAGCAAGATGACAAAGCGGTGAAGTGCATTGGAAATGCAACATATCGAAAGGCTTGTTATAATACTTTCAACGAATTCAATGAAACTTCAATTATTGAATGAACAAAGGCTTCGCTGCGAATGAAAAGCACAAAAAACGAGAAGTCAACAGTTTTCGTTCATCAACGACAGTCTACATCCAACAACTGCATTCCATAACAAATTCATGATAGTTGAATGAAAACGATTGAGTGTGCTATCAAATAGACAATTGTCAAAATCCATGAACCAGCATTCACGAATCAGAGATTATCATCAGATTTTCAGCATTTGGTAATTCTTAGCTGATATCACGACTTCAAGGACTTCACTGTAGCAGAGCACACACGCTTCACTATGAATTGCTGGTTGCGATTCGTTTATGGATAGATGTAAATGAAACTTTAGAGAGTCTGACACGACTTATTTAGAATTGGACATGGTCCGTTGTCTTCTCTAATTCATCACTGAAGAAAGCTGATTAGCGAAGATGCAATTAGACAGTTTTTGGAATCCATATTGGAATCAGCCGCGGAAAAAGTCCACATTCGGGTCAACTGTTTGTTATGAATGGCTTTATGGAAGGGATCAACGCGAAAGAATTGTGTAAACTTATGTGCGCATTTGCTGAAGCATTGAAATGGCAAACAAGCTCGAGCATATGAATGGAACGAAAAATTGGGCAATTATGTGAAAGCAGAATTTATAAACGATATCCAAAATCGCTTCGTTATAAGATAAATTTTCGAAATTATGTCCGATATTTTTATGAGTGCGCGTACTGGTTCAGTAAGAATTTCCTTCCGCACTAGCAATTTCGACAATCGAAAAGTAACTAAATTAATTGCTCAATATTTTCTCTTACCATAATACCGTTGAATATCCTGCACTCTACGAGAATGAAGGACATTCCCACCAGATAGGGGAACAGCGATTACGAAGGATCTAAACCAGGATTTTGGCAGTCTCTCGTGACGGATGTCCCTCCCCTCCACCTCCATGGCTAAGTTCACTCTCATAGGTATTATTTCTCGTAATTTTTCTCCTTAAATGAATGCAGTTGTAAAAATCCGTAGTCAGGGCTTGGTGAGTTTTCTCCAATCTTACGAGTGTGCCATTCTTATGAGTCTATCTCCTACACCTTTCTTAATTAACGTCATAAAGTTAAAGATAGGTATCTGTGGACAGTTCTTGAAATGAGACGATAAGAAATGAGATGTCTTAATTACTTTTCGAATGTTCGAGAGTAGAGGAAAGGGGAGATCCATGTCGTGTCGGACACCGCTATGAGACGTGTCGAATACCGTTGAGTAATTCTCGTCTCTAGTCGTTGTTGAGTCTGAGACGAGAATTGTTTCTCGTCATAATCAGTTTATCGAAAATTTTCGTTTTAGTTGCTCCACTTTCGTTGCAAAACTCATCAACAGTCAACAGTCAAACAATACTCAGCAACTGACTGAAATGGAAAAAAAATTTCGAGCAAAATATTCTAGTGAAACAATTGTGATCCGTTAATGGAAGAATTTTGAGAGGAAAACTGAAATTTTTAGTTAAAAAGTGATCACTTACTGTTAGAGATTGCTTCTATCTCTAAAATCGTCACGAAGGAGTCAAGCAATTCGTTCGCAGAAATCCTTCAACCTAGACAGAATTTTGATTTGATAATGCTTATTTGTCATTTTCACTAGTCTGTCAATCGCATTTTATACCCTTTTTTTCGAGGAAAAGCCATTCATTTACTGCGAGAATTGCAAAAAAAATGTTTGATGAAGTGAACTGAAAAGCACACATAATTGGACTGGTTCTATCGAATCATTAATATTAGTCAATCCATAAGGTTGACTCGTGTTCTCTGTACATCTCATGAAATCAGTGAGCAAAAACGTCCGCATAAGCACGATTTCATCATCCCATTTGCAAGAGATGAATTTCTCAGATACAGTACATCCTCTCATATGCGAACCTCTCAGATTTAAATCCTCTCATATCCGAATGGTCAGGAAATATTGAAGTGAACCAAATATACGACCATTGCAATGTGCTATACGACTATTCGGCGCTATACGCAAAGCTATGGGCGTATGAATGAAAAAGCGTGCGCATAAAATGATAATAATGTAATCATGAATTATCATTGTACCTATTATCATCACGAGGAGGAGTCTTTGCACTTCACATTCGTTCGCAGTATGCATGACAATTTGCACGAAATGGCAATTTTTCTGCCACAAAACGTGACTGCTTTAATCCAACCTATGGAGGAAGATGTAACAGCTTGCGTGGAGTAACATTATCGGAAAGTTTCTGTGAATCCACGCTGCTAGCTGATGACGAAGGCAAACCACTTCGAGAATTTTTGAACGGCGTAATTGATTGTTATTGCTAGATCATGGGATAGTTTCAAAGTCAGAGCATTTAGAAACGAATGGAAAAAGATTTTAAGGACGAGTGAAATCGAGGAACAAGAGAAGTGTGTCGCTGAAATATTCTCCATGTTCGTGAATATGAACATATATGATTCTTTAAAAGAAAATAATGTGAAAGATAGTTTTAGATGCCCAAAATGTTAGTGATGAGCATCTGGATGACCAGCGAATAATAAATGCAGTAATGCTAAATCTGAAAAGGATGGATCAGATGAAGAGAACGAAATCGAGCTTATATCATATTCGTCAATCATAACAGCTTTAAAAACTTGTCTGGCATGTTATCGTCAACAAAATAAAATTTGATCTGCAGTGCTCAATCTCTATGCGAGAAAATGCTTCAGAAAAAATATGACAACCACGAAGCAAATGAACACTGGAGATTACTTATTTCAAAAGTTGTTTTCCACTTGGGTCGTTGCATGAGCGCTCCGACCTAACAGAAAAAGGACCTCTCTACTCGCAAAAATAAAAAGAAACAACAAAACATGACGTAACACCAGCAAATCTGGACCAACTTCGGTCTTGAACACTGATTATGAGACAGTAATGTGATGCTTACGATATGTAAATGTAAGTGATAACAATGCAGTATGCAATAACAATTGATATGTGCAGAAATTGATATCAACATCAGGTTTTTGATCATTGTTTTGTATTATAAAGGCACTTGTTATCATCAATCTATTGACTTTAGATAAATAAATGATGAATGATTAATGAATTCACTTCAACCAGTTCAAAGTTCACGATCTCCAATAACAAAAAAAACTGGTTTCATTACTACTTGTACCTTCTTCTGTAATTCTCATTGTCAACACTCTCCACTCGCTTCAGGCAAATAGTTCGGGCGGTGTAACCACTTAAATGCGCTGAAGTTAGAGCTGACAGTTTTCATTCTCCTATTTTCCGAGTATCTCGTTCTGGCCTAACAGGGTTTTCATTCGTTTTAACGAGGTTTTCATTCTTTTCCTTGCCGCTATAATCGCTCTCATAGCTTTTATCACCGAAAGTGTTCTCTTGTGCTAATTTCTCATTCATTTCACTCAACAATTAAAGTCAAATTCTCATTCTATCAAATACACTCTCTAATTGATTATTAGACTGTTGAACAATTGCTGTATTGTTGATTTCGGCTGTCAACACCCGTTAACGTATCTAGTAAATAGTATGTGATACAGAATAAGAAATTGATTCGAACTGTGAAGTGAAACTGAGACGAAGTGAATGAGAAAAAGTCACGAAGAGAACGGTATTCGCATGTAATAGCTACAAGAGTGAATACAACACGTCTGAAAAGAATGAGAATTCATCTAAATCAGTTTGAAGTGAGCGTGTCATGGGCAATAGACTTTCATGCAATCATAATCGACTGCAATAATGAGCAACGCGACGGTCTAAGATAGTAGTTCTCATCATAGAATGTGAAATTACCCGTTTTGGGTAATGTCATGGGGGGGGGGGTGACGACGACCTGCCAGATCATCAGAACGGGTAATGGAGCACCAGAACGTGAGAACCACGGACATGAATGTATTCACGATGAAATTGAATGAATTAATTAATGTGATTTCGCAAACTGATAATCTGAAATATGTCTGAAAATTCCCTTGATACGATTCCTCGTTCACTTGAACTCGAAAGCGAACACCTCATTGAATTACTTGATGTGCTACTGTAATTGTATTAGTATTTTCAGCTTGCGAGCATTTCCGTAGAACTGTGATGAGAAGTGATGCATCGGCCAAAAAGATTTTAAATGCTCTCAACTTAATATATCAATTTATATCAATTTAATTTATATCAATATATCAACAAACGATAGCAAACGCAACTTAATGTATCCTATATGTGCAATTAGTGATATTTTCTATGCATTATTATTCAGTTTTGAAGTCACCTATTGATTCTTAAACTCTCAGCGAAACATTTTTGCAAACGAGTGCGTTTCATTGCATAAAAACTGTTGTATTCAATGAAGCTGAATGAAAATATCTTTGTTGAACAGAGTTATGTCAACTTTCTCGATGAATTCTTTTGTATCGGTTCGACAGCAAAAACTTCCGAAGTATTGTTTTTTCATGAATGGTTGCAAAACGAACGAACTATGTAAATATTTTATGTATGCGAAAGTTTGGATGCAAACAAACGCTCTTCATCAATAAAAGAACGATGAATGATGTTGATATTGCTTCTCGCATGCTCACCTGTCAACTAATCCCTGATTTGAAGTCTGCGCTTAATTCATTCTTTATTCAACAAGTTCATTAACTGTGATCAACTTGCATTCACACTTATTGCACCTCTTCTTCAGGTTTATACGATCAGCAAAAAAAAGAATCAATGAACACGATGCTCTCATGGATCTGAATAATGCGTTGTGCTCGGAAGTGGACTCAATACCAATGAATTCGGTCCAGTGTCTATTGGAGAAATGTACAATGATGATGAATGATTTATGCAAAAAAAATGTTCAATGTGTCCAAAAATACCTGCGAACGAATCCCATCCTTTAATCACCATTAATGTAATTAAGCATTTTGATGTGTGAACGATAAAATAGTGATCTTTAAAATTACGCTTATAAATATAGTAGCCAACTGAATATGCATACGATCATGGTGTTTTCGGTATGGTTCACTTCAACTACTTAATTTAACTAACCGAGTGCAACTGAAACCTATTTGCTGATATTGATACTCAATGAAACTTCTTCATCAAAACGCTCCAGATAACTTGCATGCGTAGAACCGAAGAGAAAGCATCTTGGTAATTCGGAGAATTCACGCAGGAAGGAGAAATCATAAGCTTGTTACATCGAGCGCCGATCCGTCTCGGAAAATCTATTGTTTGCTCTCATCGAAATGTGAAGTGAGACATTCTGGTACCAACAAAGTAGTGAAGAAATTACACATTGTTACCTCATCGACAAGATCCTGGTGTTGACAATGTTGAAATTTGAACAGCAATAATTTGACAACAATCTATTGTTTGAGAATATTCCGCTAGTTAAAGAACACGTTGTGAAGTAACTGATTGTCAAACAATAAGCGAAAAATTCCTCCTAAATTTTGAACTACTGAATTCAGCAAAAGCAATCACATTGCAGAATTATGACTGTATCGCATTAGGAAGAAAATTTTTGATGATGTCCACTAATCCACACTTCTAAACCGTTACCGTCACATGAAAGACGAATGACATTTGGTTCAATGAGTTTAGGATTTGTAATCTCCATATTTTGTATACCAGTTTTCATGCGCTTCAGTCAAAAGTATGAGGTACATGCGCTCTTCACCGCTCTCGAAAAAAATCTTCGAAATAACAAAGATGTATATAAAGTGAGCATATAAGTTGAAACATAACAAACTTACTTACAAGCACGGAAAACGTCTCCGATGGTGCGACAATTGCGATTATGAGAGTGGTGAAGCGATCGACACAAATAAACTATTTGTAGGGATGAAAGGTATGTGGAGATTTTTTCGAATGATTATAAACTGGGAAGGTAGGCAAGTCCATCGATGAACACAAAAGTGAACGTACTCTCGATCGCAAACAGTTTCATTCGATCGCATTGTTTGTTCTCAAAACAATGACTAACTTTATCCACTATTGATATGCACTTCATATTTGTTCTTGTTTTATACCAACACATTCAATCACACCGAACCACAATAACCACCCATGTCCCGTTGATGATTTCTGCTTCTAAATCGCTTGTCAATCTCTTGGATTAGCCGTTTCCTTCCTCTCCTAACACTAATAATCCTAATGTCTATAAATTTTTTGCAGTGTTTCTGAAGTTCGCTGCTGCTGTATCGTTCATCGCAGAGCTTATTCAACGCAATTTTGCGGAATATCTTTCAAAAGATTACTCTAAACTGGAAATATTCCTTCTTTTAATGTGAATAATAGAAGAAATGAAAATATTGTGAAGGACTGCTATTTTTGCTGATTAAAACAATTATTCCTCATCAAGGAGCATTTAAGTGCATTTCGCCGATTGCTCTCAGCTGTACACCTTCCGGGTGAAATGAGAGTATTTGTCATAGGCATTTTTTTCGCTTCGTAACGCTGTCACCGAAATGTTTCTATGAATCAAAGTTCTTTGAAAGAAATCTTGAATTGAGTCATCAATTTGACTTCACTGTAAAAACAGTGGGAAGAGAACAGCATTTCATTCGATGTGTTCATATCGGAAATAACAACAAATCAAAAAATTTGTAATTCTACACTCTAACATACTGATTCATTGCCATTGCAACACTCTCACAAATGAGCCACTAAGCGTTTTTCAATAATTCAATTGTGCAACGTACTTCCGATTGATTTTTGCATCTTGCTCAGATGCTCTAAGAATCGAATAAACCTGATTGAATCCCAATTCGGAAAGCTTTTCGTTCTTCTCATCGAATCAGATGTATCATTCGTTGAATTCCATTACTGATATGTAACTACTAAACAAAATAGACGAAAAAACGAACTAATTCATGATAAATACAACAAAATTAAATGATGCTTTCTAATTAAGTTGGAACGGATAAGTTTGTGATGATGATGACGTGAGACCGACGACAATACGAAATCGCAGCCACTAAACATTGGTGATTCCTTATGTAATTTAGCGCTCATGAAACACAGTACCATTGGTATGGTACCACTTTCAGAAGGGATGACTGAATGCAATGCGATGTGATTTGAATTTCAAATGCGATTTGTTGAAAGTGGCGATGGCACTGTGATGAGCACGCAATCGATGTCTCCTATTTTAGAAGTGTGCTCATTACTGCTTATGAAATATTCATAAGAATAATGCACAACATTGTTTATAATGCACTGACAAATAATGCATTGAATGCACTTCGATGGAATCAACGAAAACTGATAGTTTGTCAAGTTGAGTGCATTGAACGAATCACGAAGATATTCGATAGATGGATGCACTCTGAAATACGTCTCGATTTTATGACAAATCCTTCGTGTTGTTTATTGATATGTCCGCGAATACACATTAATAATTTGCTTCATTCATAAATTGCCGATTCGAAATTCATAAAAACATTGACGATTGACGTTTTATGTGCGATTCAACGATAGACTTATGTACGCTGGGTGGTTAACATCGATGATATGCACGAGAAAGACATTAAACTGAATGCGATTTTATGTACGTCACAATTCAACAGTTGTGACGTTCAAAGCGACCGTACGGTCGGTCACTAAATTAGTTTAAATTCGTTGGTCTCACTGCTTTTCATGAGACTTTTTGAATGAATGAAAAACCGGTCGATGTTCATCCGAAAGAATCTTTTGGTTGAATCCAACTTGTCATCGAGGTATATTGACATTATCACGTTAAATTGTTTCACTCTTAGTTTTGGGTTATTCCGATGATGGGAAATTCATGCAACTAGCCTATTCCAGTTGGTCGCATTCAGCGTTTCAATTGTTTTCACCAATAACATTCTCAAAACATTTCGGTTCAATCATTGCAATAATTTTTGAAAAATGGGAATGATTATGGAAATGCCCTTGAGAACAGAAGAAACAAATCTGGAAAGTATTTTATGTATGACATCAATGGGAAACGGTCTTCAAGGGCGGAAAATCTCCTTACATTACTTAATATTTGCGAGGATTTAAATGGCAACTGAGCTCGTATTAATAATAGTAATTTTTGTATGTGCGTTATTCGACACAGATCATCTCAAATTTAATCAACTGAATGTCAAAAATTAAGGCAGACAGCGTTCTGATGATGAAGCCAATGCGTCATCACTCCTAATTGGGTCCTCTACAAAGCAGTTTGTTATTCTAACATTAGAGCCGTATTGCATCAGAGGTTTTAACTAAAGACGCATCAAGAGACACTTCGCCATTTGTGCACAATCTGCTTAAACGTAACAGACATGAACTGCAAATATTTCATGTTTGGCTGGCGAGTGAATGAAAGTAATGTCTGAACAGAGTGCTTGTAAAATCACAAAACTCTTAAAATTTTAATTTGTTTGCAACGAAGGCAGCAATGCATTTGACAACGATGATCTGAGATTATTTTCGTTGCAGTGCAACCGATCGTGCAACAAAATCTGCTGCCGTAAGCAAGCAAAAACATTATGTGATGCTATTGAGACACCACTCAATTATTATAATTTCGGTGAATATCACGAGTCATCTCGAGGGCAACTTCAATCGTCACTTTCACGCTCATTTATGCAATCAACATGGTGGGTTCGGAACATGCACATAATTCGTTTCAATAAAATAAATTATGAAAAAAAAACAAAACAAGAGAAGAGAACCTAAAACTAATTTCCTTCCAAGGCAGTTGAGAAACAAGCATGGAACAGGTGAATCGCTCAGAGGGACAACGTTCTTCATTGCAGATTCGCGTGAATAGATGTTAAAGAATGTCCAAAGCATTTCCTTTATCGTAATATTATTGCTTTTCTCTTAATGGTGTGATAAAAAGTGTAAAGTAAAAGTTTCACAACAAACTCTCAACGCAAAAACACAACAACTCCCGATGAAGAATGAAACGTATTTGAGTGTGACATTTTGGGATTGTTTTCATTAAACGACCATCAAAACAAGCAATAATACAACATTTAACGAAAAAACCCAGAAATGGTAACATCGTTTTGTGGGACAATTTTGTGCATAGAATCTGAAGTGGAACTTCTTCTTTTTTGATTTGTACATACAATGTGTTAACAAATCACTGTAAAAACCCGAAAAATGGCCAAAACCTATGAATTTCAGTGCATTAAAAAATGGAACACTCCACCCTCACGCAATATGAAGAATATGTCATTCATATCCAATAACACATGCAGAATCTTAATCTGGAATCATATTTTTTCTGTTACCCTCCACCGACTTACGACGAAACCAAATGAACGCACACAGTACCAAAAATGATCATTAAGTCAACTGGTTTCAATGAGACCGGTAAGGAAAGCGAATGTTAACTTGAATTACAACATGATCGGATATGTATTCCCAAAATTAAACTTTCCAAAGCTATTGCATTCAGTCAAAATGAAACAAATTATCTGAAATAATCGCCAAGACAAAATTTGAAATGCATTCAACTGATGGTATACGGTAACGTTGTTGCGGCAGAACTTTTCCTACAGTACTGCGTTTTACTCCCGAAAACCAGTCCAATCCTATCGCTATGCCTTCTAGCAAAAATTTGACACCGCTTACATTTACTGCACCGCTTAAAGTTTGGTATGATGCAGTAAATTAACTTATGCCAATACGGACACAATAAAACGAAATGCAATACCGAACGAACTCTCTGATGACACCTAATCTCACGCATAACAACTTCAGGTTACGGAACTGTTTGCACCACTCGAATGGCAATGTAATAGCACTGGCAAATCTTTCTGAATAGTAAGACGCCCTACTGAATCGAAACAAAAAGCGCATTGAAGAATCTTTTAGTGAAGCAAAGTTACGTTCCAATGCTGTATACGTAGATATTTTGATTATGAACACCATCAAAAATTATGAAATGCAATGAAGTCAGCCAAACAAAGGGCTGAATGTACGATACCATCAACTCGATATGATGTGCATTAGATGGGCCAGCTGAAAAGCTGAATAAATACGTTTTCATGGTTAATCTCGACTGAATGATGCCCTAAATGCTAGGCGACTCATTAAAACTAG
Source organism: Anisakis pegreffii (assembly GCA_035041965.1). Lineage (NCBI taxonomy): Eukaryota > Metazoa > Nematoda > Chromadorea > Rhabditida > Anisakidae > Anisakis > Anisakis pegreffii. The sequence continues at coordinate 178,478 of JAPYMA010000487.1, forward strand.
ACAGTGCAATTTGCACTTGATAATACCACACTCTTATCATTCACAAATGCCGTCATGTCATTGAAATGTAGTGCAGATTTATGTTTTTTGAAATTTTTTGGATGCTCATGAAAATATTCAGATGAATTTGAGAGAAGAATAAGTCAAAAAATTTCGAACAGGTCAAAAAATCGTTGCGTCTGAAAAATTACTTTTCATGGGAATTTTATTCTTCAGCAAACAAATTCAAGAACCAATTTCTGCAATATAAATTCTCTTCCTCATTGTCAGATAAAAATTTGCTGTCAAATAGTACTGTAAGCTTATGTTATGTTCATGAGCTTGATTACTTGTGCTGAATGTGGACAGTTTTAAGCGATAACTTCCGAACAAGCGTTTGCGGAATACTCGAATCGAACTGGATTCTTATGCGGTCTTGCTTGGTTTACATCCCTTATGGTTTACGAATTCTTATGAGCATTCATTCCTGTCTTACGCAGTGCAGTTAATCGCAATTCCGACTGCTTGTGTGCATGTTCTTACCCTTTCTCTCGGCCGCACTAACGCTTTTCGCAATCTCCTCTCAAAGCATCTCATAGGGCGGTAAACGTTTGCATTCAAATATTCGACTTTGCTTTATGCTAAATTTCTTTTTTCTAAATCAATTTTTTCTGTTTTGGAATCTTTTTGATGCGATTCGATGATCGATTCATTTCATCGTAAGGACAGTTTGTCCGAGATTATTGAGCAGCTTGTACAGCTGATGAAATAATCGAGTTACTGTAAATTTTTTGTTGAAGCGTGTGTCTCTGTGATAAAATCGTTCGTCGTTGGAGCACAAAAAATTGAATCCATGAAAATCGAGAACGCTCAGATTTATAAAAAAAAATCGCTTATTGCCGTACCGCAAAGATCAAACAGCTTGCACCATACGAAGAGTGTTTCAGGTGTCGCCATCGCTTGGTTGAAAATTTCAAATACTATCTGGACGAGTTCATTGACTTCTCAATTAAAATTCAGAAACGTTTCTAGTCACTTCTTCATGATATCTGTCATCTGCTTCATTGTAGAAACTCTTCTGAGCAAGCAGAACGGATGTAATTTTGCTATAGGAACGACGAGTTGTGCCCTTTGATTGTATCCATTTTTCAGAAATTAAATTTCGACAGGCGCTTATTATTTTATCCAATCACATAGTGAGTGAAACTGAAATTCAGTCTCTTCATAAATTGATTCTGTAGGCATTTTTCGGTCTGAGAAATGGTTCCGATCGGAATAGAAGCTAGAAGTAGTGAATGATTTCAATGCGTGCAAATTAAAGGCGATTTTTAGAATGTGGTTGGTGTTCGTTTGTGCGTGCAAAATTTACGCCTCAAATATATTGTTTAATGTTACCAGTTAATATTTGCAGTAATTGTTCTGAGTTCAGAACGATGTCATTAGAAGCACGCGATGACTTGTTCAGTGTTCTCGAAGAATTTGAAAGTGTTTTCGTGGAAATCAGTGATGAATGGATGAAAATTTGGTGATTATTTTTGACTACGTTGAATTTCCAATTGACATTATTTCGCTGAAATTAAGTGGATTTTTTATTGTCATTCGTTAATTTGATACTTAATTTATAGTGGGTAAACTACAAAAATACCGGCGTTCTGTTCGGGTTAATAGATTTAAATTTTATACGGTGTGTCCGAACGCACTTATTCAGAGAAGCTTCTGATATGAATCTTCGAACGTTTAGTTGTTCAAAATTGCACATAGCAGAATGCGGTTATATTTTTGACAGTATCAATTATCAGAGTCGTCATATTTGGTTTATTTCAGTTTCGAGTCAAATTTCACCGAGTTCGAACAATTTTCACAATTCGTTCGTCTTTCGATATTGGGAAATATTGATGTAGTAGCGCTTCTAATCAGATGTGAGCATATTTGTGAATAATTCCATTTTGCACTTCGCTGTTGAATTAATCCATCGGATTTCAATACTGTGCGAGTGATCCGTTGGAACAATATTACATAAAACTTTTCAAGTGTAAAATTTCCTTAAAACTATAATACGAATGTCGTTATTTTGTATGTGACTTAACCATTCTCGATGCTGTTTTATTCATTCTACCATTTCATTGAATTTCAAATCATACCATATGATCGATCAAATTTAAAGTCTCCGGTGCGTTATTACGATTCGAAAAGTCAGCTGGTGAAAACAGTACTGAAATATGGGAAGAATTATCGAAGAGGAATATGAACGCACAAAAGCTGGTCGTTCTCTTGTGGTACTTGATCGAGCGAGCTTTAATCCAAAACTCGTTAGTATTCAAAGCTGCTGTTTCAATATTTCTATTCCACATTATTTTTAACTGAAGATTTGATAATATTGCAAATAATACTGCAACTGAACAGTGGTAATGATATAAAAAATTTAGCGCATTGGAAGAGCAGAAGATAGGGTTGTGTGCGGCTGGTGCTTATTTGGCATTGTGTTCACTGAGTGCCTCGCAAGCGTTCAATATATTCAACGCTGCTTTATATCAGGTCTCAATCGTTTTCTACTTATATTCTTGCAATAGATTTATTACATGAAACGTTTGGTCAATATCAGATGACGTTCAATTATGATGAATAATCTTTCAGAAAGTATTAGAAATATTGCGTATCGCATATCGTCTTCTAACTTATGATGGTGTTCGAAATGAAGGTAACCGAAGTCGTCAAGGTAAAGCCTCTGGTGCCGCTAAGAGGAAGAGAACTGATGATAACTTATCGGCATTACAAAATTCAAGTTCGTTTTCTGTGGTCTTCATCGATACACTTGCAGGAACTCTTTTGTTTTACGATACTATTGAATGAGTTTTTCTTGGCTTTTGCTTCAGTGGATTAAAGGGGGAAAGGAGCGCGTTTATGAGAGGTTGGGATAATTGCGATTACTGTGTGTAGAAGACAATATAAGTGAATGTCAATTTGTTGGATAGAATTTATCGTTTCAAGATTTGATCAATGCCCATTGGGAAAAAATTGTTGAGTGGACGAAACGGAATATGTGAAATTGAAACGAAGAAACATGATTCGTATAGTGAAGAACAGTGCGGAATTTTCGTTTATCTGGAATGGACATGAATTATTAAAAAGATTTCGTTGGTGGTAAACATTACATTTATGTAAGAAGATGATTTATTCATTCAGTTAATTATTTTTAGCAATTGTTCACTTGAGTGGAGAAAGTAAACGTGAAGTTACTGAGATGCTCTTCGATGCACTCGATTCATTATTCGCTCTTCTTGATGAAGGTAACTTGCAATATTTCAACTGGAATATTTCTACTTTATATCTTTCATTAGGAAAAAGCGAGGAAAGCAACACTGATGAGGTAATCTTTTTGAGTTGCGCTGAAAATTTTGGCTTGTTTCTTCTGCATTTCGAGCACATATCTGAATGAGAGCGGTCAATATCATTTAACAGTGAATCTGATTGATAGTTGTTGTTCTGTGTTACAGTGTCATTATCGGCCTCTCCTGAAGCTGTGTTGGGCAGCGTATTGTTGATTCGCGATCTGATGACTATCGATTTCTCGTCCAATATCTCCGTTGCGGCGAGTCCGTGTCGTCGACTTTCTGAATTTCAGGTTCGTTTCCATATTGAGCATTTTCTTTGATGATGTCCGAAGGCTTGAATGAGTATCGTTGATTTTCGGAACTTAGTATTTGGGTATATTGTCGTGTATAAAATGGTAACATTAATTAGTTGATGTTAATGAGATGAGTATTGATGAATTGATTGCAGTCACTGCGTCGTTTCTCGGAACGATCGTTCGCGCTGATGCATCGTTTAATAGAGCCGAGGCACTCGAGCTGTGCCGTACTGCTTGGACACATTGTGATGCCACGACTTGTCTTTTGGACATTCGAAAATACGACACTTCCGGCGAGTGCGCATCCAACGAAATTGATGAACGATTATAAAGACGCAATGATACGATTCATCAAGTTTCGAATTGAGGTAATTGATACTTACTTGCCTTATTTCGTTTTGCTCTTATCATTTTTTTGTATTTTGTCTGTTCACGAATGCCTTCTATTTGTTGCTGTATGCTTATCATTTACGAAAGTGAGGCGCAAGGGTCATCGATGTTATTGTTTGAAATGTTAATCGCTGATTCAAATAATTCAATTTCGACATATTGTTAATTTCTCAGTATCAGTATGTGAAATAGAGAAATGATACTCGATTTGTTGTTGTTGTGCTAAACGGCGTTGATTCACTGACATTGCTGCAATTGTTGCAGAAAGGTGATGAAGACGAGCTATCGGTTATTCAACGTGTTCTCGAGAATGTGTGTCATCGTTGTCCAGACAGAAGTGATTATCGCACGAAAGTGGCATCCACAGTGTGTGAGATCCTCGCGCTCATGCCTCTCAAATACCATTACGTGAGACTTTTTGCTTATTTGTTAATTTTTTTAACGCACGCTATCAACCGATCGATCCATTTGTCGCTCGAATGAAACTTTACGCGATATTCGTTGATTTCAGTTGGTCACTTTTCTCAATCCATATTTTTTTTGCAGAGTTCATTCTTGATGCTTCAGTATTGTCCTCATGGAACTTATTTGTATTTCGTTTAGGATTTTGCGCACTTTATTCGCGTATTCGGTTCGGTCGATCGAGGTGCATGGCGTGGTTTTGCGGTCGAAATGATTCCACTTTTACTACTCAATTTTGGCACGTCTTTTTTAGTTTCAAACTTTACGTTCATCTTTTCAACGCGAACCGTTTCAACTTCTTTCCTTCTGCAATAGATGAGAACAATGTTTTTGAGTGCTTTAATGATATGAAACAAATTTTGTGTTCAGTTGCTAACATGTACACTGTCTGAAAAGTTTACAACTTTTCATTTGAATGGAATATTTTGCTCATGGATTATTCTGTTGTTCGACAATTTCACAATATAAAATGTTTGATTGTATAAAAAAACAAATGATGTCGAAGCTTCAGATTTCTCATCTCCCGACCCATCGACACAACAGAACACCACCAATGGTCATGGCAATATTGTGGTGAAAACTGAACCAGGAGAAGAGAATGCAAATGTGAGTTTGTGTTCTGTCAAGAGATGTTGATTTTATCATCACAATACTTTGCGAGACACTTAATGTTCTCATCAGGCACTTGTCAATTCGCCGTAATCACATTCCGCGGCGCCCTAGTGACCGACGAAATTGAAATAATTGACATTCAGAAATGAATTAATGTCGCCAATTTCGTACTGTGCGAAAGCTTCAATGATTCTTCTTACTTCAGGACAGAGAAGATGATGATGGAAGTGTAAATCAAAAGAAAAAGAAGAGGAAACGCCCAAAAAAGTTGGTTACTTTCTTCGAAAACATTTCACATTTATGCGATTCTTCGTCGCTCTGTTCATTTCAGTTATTAATCTATCGGTAAAACGTTTAAACCGACTGAAACGAACAATAATTGTTTGAGGGGGTCGCCGGTCGAGAGACAAAATCCACTGGTGGCGCTGGTGACAGTGATGGTACGCTCTTGCAATGATAAGTCGTCTATGGTGCGTTCTCGTGCAATCGTACAGATGATCGATGTGTTGAAGAATGATCGGATGCGTGCATTCTTGTCCGATATCTCCACTGAAATGGTGTGTTCATTCAATCATCCGGGTATTTTTACGTGTTCATAGCAGTTTTGCGCACATTGGAGCTGTTCGTGTCGGCGCATTGTGATCCACAAAATGTGAATGAAATTGTTCGTGTTGAGAGAGCTTACTTGTCATAATCTCTCAGTAGCGATTCATATAGCTTCTTGTGCAGTTTTTATGATGAGGCGATTACCTTGCCTCGCCTGGTAATCGCCTTTATGATGAGGATGATAAGAAATTTGCAAAGTCATGAAGTGGCTCTTTGCAGTTTACAAATTTGAAATACAGTGGAATGATTTTAGGCAAAGCTGAATCTAGGCGAAGAAGAGAGTCAGGAGAATAGAGTGGGTGTGCGAGAGGAGTCGTATGCAGATTCACCGCTGTTGGAAATGTTACTCGTTCGGTGTAATGATTCGAGGGTATGTTTCGTTTTTATGGTTCGTCTCTTATGTACCTTTAACTGTTCATTTGGACAATGATCATCCATTAATTGAAGGTATCGGTGCGTAAAGCAGCCATGCAATCAGTTGAAGCCTACTGTACATGTTTGAATGATAGAACTCTTATCAACCTCGCGGTCAATGCTATCAAGGTTACTTTTTCACTATTGATATTGTTCGTTTGAAAATTTGCATTATTCGTTGAATTTAATGTTGATCAAATTTATATGGTAAATAATTTTATTTTCGAGATGGAGCCATTGCATTTCGTTATTTTAACCGTTATGAATGAGTGGTGAATACGAGGTAGATATTGGTTGTTTTCAGCAAGGCAGTCACGATACAGCTCTGTCAGTTCGTAAACAGTCAGCCGAATCGTTAACTCATTTACTGTTATCGATGAGTGGGAATCGTGCTGAGCTTTCGGAATTGCTCGAGACATCGTGGTTGTGTTCAGTGATGCCGTTGGTGGTGGATCGAGAACAGTCTGTTGTTCAACTTGCATCGAGACTTATTAATGTTCGTTCGTGTTTGTCGTGTTCATTGGTTCATTTCATTTATGCTTGCAGTTTACTAGCTTCATTCATAGATTAAGTAAAGAATGTACGATAAAAATATGCTTCATTTTCAGGAAACAATGATTCAGCCAATCGCAACCAATAATAATGATCTTGCATGGCGACTTTTGGCTGCTGTCGAGCAAAATCTTGATTATCAGTGAGTTAATTTGTTGAAGGGTTTATTTGTTATGGAGTGTGCTTATTCCGAATAACAACAGTAGTGTTTATCGGCACCAAGTGAATGGCTTTTTTCAAAGTAATTTTTCAGTCGAAATTCGGAGCGGTGATTTTAGAGGAAGTATTTCAGAATAACGAAATAAATCGTAGTGTTTTGATAGAATAGATAGAAATGAATTTGTCATAATCACTGCATATAAGGTGATCATTTATAAAGTCGTGAAAATGATCGTACATCATCGAAGCGAATATATATCATAAATTAGGATGGTATTGTAGTGATATTTGTGAGAGTGCAAAGTGAACTGTAGGAATAAGAATTTTTGTCGTTTAGACGCTCATTATTGCGTGCGTTGATGAATGAAGCAAAAGAAGGGAATCTTACGGAACGGATCGTGAATGTTCTGTGGAAGAAGGTTGATGAGGTTGATAAGTCGACAATGGCTTGGATGTTACTTCATGAGTTGTGTGCTATTTTCAAGGTAGAGCCATGTTCTCTGCTCATAGCTTTTACTCTGCCTTTGTTTTTTGAGTTTTTTTTTGTTTCATTAGAGTGCATGAAATTCAGAATTCGTCTCAATGATGTTTTTGTCGCTTTTGAATATTTGTAAGTAAATGCTAAGATAGGTGGCTCGAATTACTCTCGATCTGATTTCACTTACGATTAGTTCTTTTCAAAAGAATAAGTCGAAGCAACGAAGTGAATTTTTCTCTCACTCAGATTGATCCATCACGTGCCGTTGATGTTTGGTTCAAGAGGGTCGATGATGAGCATCGAGATACGGTTATGTATGTGGCGCATATTATTGAGGCAGGTGCAGATCGGTTGAAAGCAGCCGACAAAACGAAATTGCGAGATGATTTATCGAGTAAATTACGTGAATACAGGTGAAAATTCTGCTTCTATTTAGGTACATTGTAGATGAGTTGAATTTATGAGTGGTATGAATCGTATTTTATTATTTTATAACTTCACAACGTCGAATATCTTGTTTTGTAGTCGATTGCGATTCTATTTTGACGAATAAGCTTTGTAGTTCAAGAAATAAATAGTAAAGTTTCTTCACTGAAAGCTAAATATGATTTTAGCAAGCGTATGCAATAATTAATACGAATACGAGTTTAAGGGTGGACGAATGCCACATCCCGAAGATCTATTGGTTCTTTTCACGTCTGTACGATTGTGACGATGCTGAACTGCTCAACTTCAATAAACGATTCCTCAGCGATTGTTCCGGTCGAATTCACGAAAGCATTTATGGTTCAGAGAGAACGTTCGCTTCATCGCAAAATACGTTAGTATTGTATTTTCATTTTCGCTTTGATTGTTTCATATTGATTCCGTTTGTTATCCCTTGAAATCAGTCATAATTTGTTAAATCCGGATGAGCGATATTAACCAAACATCAGATAGTGAATTTCTTCACTTAAAAGTTCGTCCAGCCATTAATTTAATGGGAATTATTTTTTAAGGCGGTGATAGTCGCTTTTTGATCTTTAAATGTGAACAGTTTGAAATGTTTGCTTGTAGCGGAATTGTTTTGATTGTTCGATGAATCGTAAGTGAAATGTGATGAAATATAATTACTATTGTAAATATTCAGTAGTGAGTTAACATCATCGCGATTGGTTCGTATGATTGCATCGATCGGTGAAATCGTGCAGTGCCATCCATCACTGATAACCGAGGATCTATCGGAGTTGATGCAATTCATTGTCGCATCCGATGTGATTCGAGAGAAAGTCACTCAAATTGGTTTGTTCATTCATTGTTGACATTCACTCTGATTCACCTCTAAAATTGAGAATCCGACAATTTTAATAATGTCATCAAAAGACATCGTAAATGCGAGTTGATGTTTGCATTCGTCAAATACAATTGTACTGATGTTGCTCTCCGAACATATGTGATTTTTTTGTCCAGGGACCATATTGCTTAATTTCTCAGTTGAGACTTACACTTTTCGGTGTTTCATTTTACTCATTTCATTTTACTCAAATGACGTGATTTACGTGTGCTTATGGACATTAATAGAGTGGAAAAAAACATGAATATGTAATGAATTATGAATGAGATGAATGATTCGTTGAGTTTCTCAGTAAAATACATTTGAAATGACCGATCCGTTTCATTTCAGTTTCACGAAGGCAAACTCCATTGCCAACACAATCGCAGGCCGGTGTATCCAACACGAATATACATGCTGTAACCGAGGTTCGCGTTTTCATTTCATTCTCTTCAGTGTTCATTTGCACTGAATTTTTTCTTTTTGCAGAAATTGTTCACCTCATGAGACTGCTGCATTCACTCACATGATGCAACACAGTCTGGCAATGGACACTCGAATTTCAGTGAATATCCTGATCCATCGAATAAGATTATTTTCAGGCAACCAACGCAAATCGAGCATCCTCTGAAGCTGGCCCATCTCAAGGTACAACAACAACTCAAACAAGTCGACCGTTGAGTTCACAATCGACGTGTCACAACACTGCAGGCACAACGACGACGAATGCGTTCGTGCAGAGTTGTTTCACTAACTCAGATCTTTTCTCGTCTGCGGTTCGAGCACGCGCCGTTCTGACGATTGGAAAAATGTGCCTCATGGTGAGCGGATTTTTTCTTCAAAATGAGAGTAAGAAAGATAATTTGGATACCAATTTGATAAGATACAATGTAACGTTGAACTTCGTTATTTTTCATATTTTTCAAGTGATCTAAAACTATCATTATACCCTTAACGAGGTAATGATCGTATCCTGTGGGATGTTGCTATTGCATGACTGTCAGCAGTAAACTTTTGTAATTAGATGAATTTACGCAGTGTCAAAATTGAAATTCTTTTGGATGGGAAATGAGTTCAAGTTGCGTTGGTGGTCAATCGGTCTATTTTTTCAAGAATTTGACTGAAATTTAGTGAATGTTCCAGTGAACAAATTGGTTTGCCATATCAAAATAGATTTTTTAGGATGAAAATTTGGCAAAGAAATGTATACCGGTGTTTGTGAAGCAGTTGGTGAAGAATCCGGACCATTGCGTACGTAACAACATCATTGTGACTGTGTGCGATCTTTGTATGAGGTTAGTCACATCACTCTTTTCAGAGCTGTGAAACTGGATCATGATCATCAGAATTTTTTGAATGTTTTCGAAGAAGCAGAGTTTTGGGTTTTGACTGCATCAGTTTAGCGTTCGGTTACCATCATCACCTGTATTATTTGCTCATCAGTGCAGATGTGGATATATTAACATGAATTAAATCGCTGTGTTGATTTGAAGGTACACACTATTGGTTGATCGGTACAGCTCGATTATTGCGATGTCTTTGAGAGATCGTTCGGCATTGGTACGGAAACAGGCACTGACGTTGCTCACATGTCTTATCAAGGAGCAGTACATTCGTTGGGAAGGACAGGTGATATTTTCATTCTGTTCGGCTTTTAATATTCCTCTTGGCTAATTTGCTGAAGTTGTTGTTCTGAAGAGAGTAATTGTTTTTGAAGTTATTCATTTACAATGATCTCAGTTTATGTATTCTGTTTATTTAAACATCACTGAGAGAGAAACTAGAAAATTATTTGATTTGAAAAAATTTTTGTTGAGCAAATTTGTTGGAAGTGTCGGTGCTCTCTGACGTAACACTAAGTTTCTTTTATAATTCAGCATTCTCGATTACTTCAGATAATGTACCGATTCGTATCCACTTTACTCGATGAAGACGGAGGAATAAGAGAATACGCCAAAATGTGCTTGGTAAGAGCTTGTTGATGAACTGATTTCTGTCTGTCAAAAATCCGACAGTTTTAAGGTGATGAACGTACTTTGCAAATAATATTAATAATTCCTGGAACATTGTTCGAATGCTTTCAATATTCAGTTGGATGTGCTCTTGGTGCAATTCCCGAAAATGTTCGAACATCATTTCGTCGAATGTCTCTTCTATTTCAATCGTGTCAGACAAGGAGCTTGGGCAATTATTAAAGCGAGTCAGTTCATTTCATCTCTTATTTATTGTTTCTTCATGGTGGAAGATTACTCCGAAAATGATTTTTATCTTCAGCCGATGACGAGGCAGAATGCAATCAAAAAAATCAGTGTTCACTAGCTGGTGAGAAACATCGCGAAGATCGTATGAAGCTTTACGTTTTCATGGTATCGATCGTTCACTGTTTATTCAGCTTCTAAATTCAACCGTTCTGAGTGTTATTGTTAAGATTTATCTTGTACTGAACATTGTTTTCAATCAGATGCATGCATTAATTGCGAACATCCGTTTCAGCTAAAAACATTCAACGATGAAAGTAAATTCAAGTTGATGGAACGTATCGGGCAAGAAGTGTTCTTGGCTGTCACTGAGAGTTCACTTGATCTGAGTAAAACTGAAGTAAAATATCTACTGCTCGACTGCTATAGCGTTAGTTTTCCCTTATGTTTTAATCTGATTTCTTCCTTAATAATTAACTATATAGTAGAAGTCCAAATGATAATGTTTAATAAATGCCAGCATTTATGTAGATGAACACCTCAAGTTCTAATTCGTCCAAAGATAAAATTTACGATTTGAAGAGCGAATGCGATTTGTGATAAAATCGTTGATTGCAGGTGATGTGTAGTGGAGAGATCAAACTAAAGCATACACTGGGAAGTCGTGGACCGAATGCAGCTGAAGATGATGAAGAGGAAGCTCCCGCTGCCGTTCAGGTATCTCCTATCGATCATCTTTAATTTCGTTACTATCATTTATTTTTGTCATTTCATTGTTTGAAGCCTCTTATGAAATTCATTACTGAGCATTGTTTAGGTCAGTCTATAATTTCGAGTTATTATTTATAGGCTGGTGCCAAAAAGGTCATCTCACAAATATTTCGTAAAGGTATTATCGAGGCGGTTTTACCGAGTGTCATTCAGCTCCGATACTATCTTCAGTCGAAATCCGAATTCTGTGTTTATGAACGAGGCATTTTGCTTGTGCTGAGGTCAGCATTTCAGATGGTTTTACATTTTGATTTATTGTATAAACTGCTCATTTAGATTGAATTATCCAAACGAAGGAAGGAAAGTTTGTATAATTTCAAAAGTTTCGTTTTGCATTCCATCGGTTCTCTCCGGTCTCTCAAACTTCTCTGAGAATTGATATGTGTATTCAGTCTTCGAGCATCGCACTTAACGTGCTTTCATATTTTGCTCAATCAACGTGTAATATTCTTATCCGTGATAACTACGATTAGTATTGATGCCTTTAGAAACCTAGAAAAAAATTGCAGAGAACTTTGTAAAGATCATAAAGAGCAGCTGGATGAATTCTTGGCAAGTGATCCAACTTTGAAAGAGGAAATGAGATATGATCTCAAAAAACTTGAGGTTTTATTTCTTTCTATTTTATTGTTTTTCGATGTTCTCATTAAAAACAAACTGATTGTGTATTGTTAAGATTTGTATTATATTTTAAAAAAAGTAATGTATAAAATGCGGAATGAATATAAACGAATAAGCGAAAAGAAGCACAAATTTGTAACAATATGACAATCTTTGATGTTTATCTTCTTGATCGAAATGATGAACCTTTCGAATCCGACCTGAGATTTGAGGAGAAAGAAAAAGCCGAAGCAGAAGCGCAACAACGTTTGTTGATGTCAAAGGCGAGAAGCGCACGTCGCTCTGCCGCTATGAGACTCTCATCGACCCCATTAACTGCGACACGCCATCCTCGTGCCGCAAATCAACAACAACCAGTAACACCTCTCGCTAGCAGACCCACATCGACAATCGGTCATTTGATGAGTTACAATCGTTTTATATTTGCAACAATAAGTATTTGCTTGATTGCCATATTATTATCAATATCTTCAGAGACAGCTACGCAGAATACGAGCGAACGAGTGGCAAGCATCGTTCGGAACTCGTTACCGGCCACCCGTAAACGACAACCACTGGAGCGTGTTGATGAAGAAGAGCAACCAGCTGCCGATGCTGTTGCTGCTGCTGCTGCTGCTGCAGTTACTGAAGAAGGATCGACTCAGAAGGGGATTAGTGACGATGAACATGGGCAACCAACGGCAACAACGGACACCGCTGATGTTCAGTCATCGGCCAGTGAACAACCACAGACGGAACGGCAAACAGTTAGTGATTATTTGTGTTCATCGAAGATTGTTGACAACAAATTTCGTGATGCTTTTTAAGTTTGGAGTGAATATTAGGGCATTGCTGAAATGAAATGGTGCGATAGTGATTAGGATTCGACCGATAGTCGATCGGAATTTCGATGGTGGGATTCCGATCGAGCAAAGCGGAACGTCGGTCGGAATTTCGACTGTCGAAATGACGAAATGCCAACTCGGTCGGATTCCGATCGACCGAAATTTGGCTCCCACTCCACCACTAATAGTGATTCATTGCAGCATTCACCAGTGCAGGTGCCGTCGTCACCGCCTGCAGTCAATGCGGGACAGACAGCCTCCACTTCGACACCAGTGGCGTCCGTCTCGGCAGATCGTTCAGCAGCCAGAAAGAAGAGCTCCATATTGAGTGAAATATCACCTGAACGAATCCAAAGAGACAGTTCATCAATGAACGCACGAGCTTTTTCAACACCAGCACATACGATGAATGAGGTAGGTGACCAATACACTCTCTCATCGTTGCATCAATCATTATCGTTCACCTGCATCATTCTGACTTATTCATAAGTGCTCAAATCAATTCAAAACAATTTTGTTTGCTTCACTCGTTATGCACTCAGACTGTATCCCGTTCAGAATTGTTGAAAGCATTTGGGATGCAGTCGAATAATCGACAGTCAAATACTGATTCATGCAAAAATGATTGATCTTATTTCTTAATTGTGCGTTTTAGTAATGAAAGTTTTCATTTAAGTTGACGTTCCGTCTGAGTGATGTGTCCGCAATTCTGCAATCACCTCCCAAAAAACGTTCGTTTTGTAGCATTTCTTTTTCTTGTTGATTGTGAACAATATTTGTTGTAGAATATTCTCAAATAATTTATGTCTATTGTTCAAATAAATTTGCAACGAATCAGTGTGGATTGATGTTGAAATAAAGTTGTGATTGTTAGGAATCGGTCGAAAATTCGATAACAGTGAACAAAGTAGCGATCGTCTCGTGCGATTATTTAGTCAGTTTTCAGGAACAAAAAACGGTCGTTCAACGGCAATTAAAATGGAGAAAATCGACGAATGTGAGAAATAATCGTTGATCACCAACGTCGAATTCTTGATGAGAACAATCTGTTTGATGTGTTTGTAATTCTTAGATATTCGCAGTGGATAACGTGTATCTAGTGGAATTGTATGCGTTCACAAATGATACAATGCCTTCACTGAATACGATATATTTTGTCAGTTCAACGAGTGATCAATATTTGTTAATGGCTCTACTTTTATGACACTTCAGTAGTTTTGAATTCAAAAACCCGTTGTTGCGATAAAAACTACTGAATACTGACTATGAATATTATAATTGACATTGACCTTCGTGAGGAATTGATATATTATCAAATTGTAGACACACTCAACCGTCTCATTTCATTTTATCTAATTTATTCGCAAACAAATTCGAAACTTCGTCCATATTGTCAATTTATGAAGTGTAGTTTTTTTTGTTTGTCAAAAATACTTCTCAGTCGATAGTTTCAAATATGAAAAAGTAACTGAGGTGTTGGAAGAAACACAAGAAGACAGTGTGTTTGTTTGGTGTTCAATGTATGATTGTTATGTAGTGCTCATGTTTCATTATTCTCTTATTTATATCGTCATCCTTACGTTTTGTTTTGATCTTCAAGCAAATTCACAATAAACTTCCAAAATTACCGAATAAGTACTGAAATGCATTTCTGTTTATAAGTTCTTTTATTGTCATTGTTTGTTGTGTATCATCTAAAAACATCTCTGAGAATTACTGTCTGTCTTACTGAATGTATTACGTCGCGCAACGATTGTTGCTATTATAGATATGCAGTTTATGATCTCCTCACTTATTCATATAATCTTCTTATTAAGATCTTTTGAAAATACGCATTTAATGATTCTTCACCTAAGAATGTAATTGTTGACATTCCTTTCATATGATAAAACTTAATCATTATTTAATAAACTATTGAATGAACGTGCGATACTGTTTGCATTATGTAATAATAAGCTGAACTAAATTGCGGTCGACATGAATTCAGTTCCCTTACAAGAGCTTGACTGCACTCGGTTATTCATTGTCAATTTCCTCAGTGACATCTCACGAAACGATCGGAGATAGTTCAAATGTCACATGGTCAAGTATGACATTCTCGTGAAATATATATATTTTTAGTATTCGATGCAAAACACAAAACCTCTATCATTTTGCAAATACAAGTTCGGGATGATCAAACACTTCAGATGCAAGTACCTTTCAAGTAGTAATCCAAAAAAACAGACTGATTGCAACTAGGAAAAAACACCGATACGTTTCTGAAATAGTCGAATATTGATAACAATCAAATCCGAATGAAAAGATGTCAGCAAATAAGCGCTAATCATTGCATTGGTCCATGCAATGAAATAACAATTACTGCAAGTAGTGCATCCCACATATATTAGATTTATCAAGAAAAATATGCAAACTTCATATAAAGTAAGTAGCAATACATATAAAAATCTAATCACTTCGACGTCGCAACTCAATTCGATTCTGTACAAAACCAATCTAAAACACATCAAATCCACATAATCAAATGGACATCAATAAAAGCTCAACAATGCATCAAAACAAGCGTGTGTGAATTTACAATGCACATATGCGAGGTAAAAAAGAAATAGGTTGAGAGTCATTTGCAGGAATTGAGCAATCCACAATAAAAGCAGGTAAGATGTGTAAGGCGCTACGGATGAAGTTTCACAATCTATTCATTTACTTATTTAATCAGCATATCCAATAAATAAATGGACTGATTGGTCAAACTTCATCCGTATATACATATATATATATATTTTTTTTTTGACGATCAATCGACCGATATAGAGATCAATTTGATCGCAAAGGAGCACCACACAATACAGAGATCAATATTTGAAAATGCATTTGATATAAACTTAGTAACAATACATACAAAAATCTAATCACTTTGACGCATTTAATGTGAAGAAACGAAACAATGTTAACGATCAATGACTACTGTGAATGTTCTAAACAATAAATCTGACTGAACTCGGACTATTGCATGCTTTTTGTTAAACACTAATGGATCTTTGTAATGCTAAACACTATTTAGTATTTACGTTGGGTGGTATTTGAACAGTTATCAATACAGCCTTATAAGGTAAGATATTATTCAGTTCGATAATGCGACGATATTTATCTCGAATGCACATCATTGTACGCCATCACACCGCTTCAATGCACACCATTACACCGCTTTTGGTCATTTGGAGGTCCGTCGCCGATACGACAACTTTGAAGCAATTTTATCTTTAAGAGACATAACTCACATCCATAATCACTTAACAAAATCATGGCATCATGAATTTTTTGAATGACTTTATGTAAACATCGATTTAAAAATTACAGTCATATGCATAATATAATTCAACCAAAAAATAACTCACCACAATATCATCAATTGAACGATCATCACGACTCACTTCAGTTTGTTCCTGTAGACGTTTGAACTGTTGGTAACCTCGTTGAAATGAACGCTTTATGTAATCCAAAGCTGAAATTACACCATCTGAAGGATTGCACTCAGCTTATCATCGCAGAGGTTACTGACTGAACTGACATACTAATATCATCAGCATATTGCAAGTTATTTGTATTATTGCCAGTTCTATGACATCAAAATGATATTCACCTACACGTGAATTACAAACTTCATCTAAGCTTTTGCATCAAATGAATCATTGAAAATAGACAAATTCAAATAGAACATTCGAAATGATTACTTTCTGCACGAACATGAAAAGAAAGATTGTACGCCAGCTTGAACGGATCTTCAATTGTCATCGGTTTATTAGCCCATTTATGAGCGGCCTTTTTCAAACGTTTATTAATTCTAATTTGAATAATATCATTCTCAAAATCAAATTTCGAGCCGAAATAATCCAGAAAATTCAACCACAGCGACGATACACTATCAACGTTTCGCGTTTTCCACGTCTGAAATTTAATCGATCATTCTCGCTGAACGATCACTATAGACATGTCGTTCTATTTCATAATGTTACCAACAATTTGGTCATCGTATCGAACAGATCAGCACCAACATAATCCTAGCAAATGTTACGATCTGGTTGTAAAATGGATGAAAACATATTCGCTATTTCATTTCAATTCAAACACTCAAATGAAACATTTATTTGTATGATCGTTTCCGATGCTTCAAACAAAATAAAGGAACTAACTAGATCATCTGCTTTACAAAAATACACATCGAAACCATCGACAATTCGCTTCGTTTTCGCTCGACTACGTCCTTTCACCTCAAAAATGATGCAATTCATATTCTTCTGTTCATCAGTCGATCCAACTGAATCAGTGCAAGGATGCAAACAACGATCATATTGAATTGAACTGATCAATGTGAAAAATCAGCAAATTATACCATCCACAATTTTCTGCAATCTTTGTTACAATTCAAGATAGAGCTCGATAGATGCTTTGATTGCCTTTTAAATGTGTATGATGAATAAGGGAATGAATTCCGTGAAATAATTCAACAAATTCGTACGTACATACCTGTTGAAGGAACGGCAAAACAGGTGGTTCAGTGGTTTGTAGGAAATGAATAAGCATAATACAAAGCGCGTACGATGAGAGTCGACCACACGATGCGTCCTTGATTTCACAATATTCACTCCATCTTTTTAGCATTATACCCAACTGTGTTACACGTTTGTCGACCGTATTATATGCGGATAATAAGCTCGTGTTCTCAATGGCTAATTTGTTATCGTACGACAAACTGAAATCATATATTCACAATTGAAACGACAATTTCAATTTATCGAATTCTTCCAGTATTACTTATATTAAGTGAAAATGATTTCAAGATCAACTCAATATCAGTTCTGCGACAATTGACTTCAAATGAAGATGACAATAGATGTCACGAATTAGAGACCAGAACAAATGAATGTAAAATTGCAAACAGAACTGACTCGAACTGAAAACAACCAAGTACATCTTTATAAACAAATTTCACAACTGGGACGCGTGCATTTGGAATCGGCTGCACCTCAGTTACTTCCGAAATTTGAGGCAACACATCTGTCAGTTCCGTTATTACTGCAGTCGAATCCGGTTGCTGAAAATACGACTTCAATTAACAACGACAATAATCATTGTTTTCATGAACATTATTCTGACTACACAGAAGAAGTTAAATGCAGTCTGTACAACAACTCTATATCAGTTCTGCAACACTTGATCAGTGAACATATCATTCCCACACAACATGTCGAATTAATAGATCATATGAAAATTTCTCGAGAGATTCATTGAATTTCCTGAAAGCTTTATGTGATTTCTTGAAAGCAATGGAACGTTGAGAAGTCGAATAATTATCGAGTTAAGAAATGAAGACTTTGTGTAGTGATTGAGATAAAGCATGAAAAACAAACATCATCGCGTTGGAACGAGATAAATGTCAGAGAAGCATCGATATCAGATCCAGAAATACCGAATCCATTCAATAATGAACCGAACACTGTTAACTGACAGCTATGTCTATACAACATCCGCAATTGATCCTCTAACTTCAGTCGCAATCCATTAACCACTTGCAAATAATCATCTTTCATACGCCATTTCTCTACAATAAAACATAGTTGGTAGTTATGTGATGTCGTGTATATATAAGAAATATTACTGCTCATTACAGCTGATGAATGAATATTCTTTGCATTAACTGAAAAAATGAACTCTAAAAACTGTATCACATTGGAATATATTTTTTGATTCCACTAACCAAATGTATTCTGTATGATCATACCAACAAGATCATTATTGACAAGAAAAGAACGGCGACTGCACGATTGCGGACTTTGGGTTTTCAAATGAACCACTGCATTGTTTTCGTTGCAGACATAAGCATTGGATAAGTAACTACATGTTGGTGCACATGAATGAGCTGTTTTTATTGTTTCATTATAAAAATCATTCGATTCTAAATCGTCACTCACAGAAATGCGCCCAACATTTGCTACAACAGTAGCATTGTCATCATTACAATTACCGATATGGTTATCATAATTCGAACTCCACGCATTACTTAAAACAACTCCTCGTTCACTGTGACCATAACCATTATAGTCACGATCGTTGTCATTAAAGTTGATACTCCACTCACAATTTCGATCACCTTCGCCAGCAAAGGCATTTTCACTGGGACCCTCATGGTCCTTATCGTGACCATAATCAGCACCACCATAATTATTGCACTCATTCTCATTGTCACAATGGCAACTCCATTGCTCTAAACCACTCGATGATGTTCCCAAAATATCCGTAAGATTTCCAACACATTCATCACGATCGTCATCATAACCAATCACATGTTCATTCAAATCATTATCATCATCATAATTACAACTCCACTGATCATAAGAACCCTCCAAGAACACTTTGTTGTTACCACACTCCAATGTAGTGTCCCAATCATCACTAAGCGTACTCCACTGGATACCATAATCATCTATTGAATTATTTGACAAACTCATTTCCCTGTCACTATCACCAGTCCTGTTACTCCAGTGAACACTCGGATGATATAATGACGATTCTCCATCGCCAACCCTGCCATCGTCGTCATTCACACAATCACTTTCATCGATATCTTCACCCACAAATTCAGCATCACCACAATCACTACTATTCCACTGATCATATTCATTCGACCATACACCTCCGTAAGTACATTCATCATCACTGACACTCCAGTGGTCATACTGCTCCATCTTGTAAGACAACAATAATCGTCTTCACTTTCAAGCGTCTGTTGGTTATTGCAACGAGCAATCAGCAGTTCTTGGTGATCTTCCACGTTATTGATTCATTTTATGGTACCATAATTAATTTTTAGTTCGTTTCGTTGACTGTGATGTATCACTTTTCGATGACCATCTGAATGGTACAGATAATGAGTACTCATCACAAACTGTGGTCAATCGTCATGAATCAGCGTATGACTGACCACTTCAATCAAACTCTGCTCATGAGTTGTTCAGTGATTTATTGCTTCGAAAGCACTCACGAAATTGTCATTCATGAATAGCAAAGTACTCACGACCAGCTAATTCGAATCACAATATTCTCATTAACATTGTTCTTATTTTACTGAACGCTAAAATTTTCTCAATGAGAATATTTACAACGAACACTGTAAAATAATGACAAACGAAAACATGCATACATATGTTGCTTTGTATGCAAAACATACATTTGTATGCAATTGACTGTTCTCATCCAATATAGCGCAATCGAATGGGATTCCACAAACAAAACTGTTCTTATCCAAGATTCAACAAATTTAAAGAGTCGAAGTTAAAGATGCGAAATGTTTATAAATAAAAGATATAAATAAAAGATCGTTGAAAAGTTAATTCGGCCGAATTCCGATTGAATTGAAAGTTTGTTCGGATGCCATCACTGACATGGAGTTGAGAATGTATTTTCAAAATGAAACGGAACTGCACAGGTGGAAAATACGAACACTGATGAGCGGTTAATATTAAGCGACGATTGTTTGTTACGCCCCTTCTGACTCACCTGAGAACAACTAAATTGAAAAAAAAATGCATGCAGGTTCTTATCATAATACGTCTTTATCAGTTCCATGCTTTTAGCTGTCCTTTTCGCTCCTGGGTGGGGCCACAAGACGGATTGCTTCATAGAGTTGAGAATGCATTTTCAAAATAAAACGGAACTGTTGGGGAATGAATTATGAAAAAACGTTTTCAAAACTGATGAAAGATTACGATAAGAACATTGAATATACGTGTATTCTCACAGTCCCATTGAACGTCGAAAAGGGCGTAAACAGCAATCACTGCTTAATATTACTCACTCATCAGTTCCATTTCATTTTGAATATACATTCTCAACTCCATGCTAGTGATGGCATCCGAACGAAATTAAGTTCAATCGGATTCCGACCGAATCCACTTTCCGACATTCAGAATTCCGATCGAACTTCAAAATTGTTCAGTCAGAATCCGGATCTCGGAATTTCGGCCGAAATTTGTCCAAATTTTCCGACTGAACGTCGGTAGCACGCTATCGCTAGCTGAATGACATCACCACTGCATTGTGTAGCACGGGCATCTTACGAACGATAGATATCATACCACTCGCTAACGCAACAAATAATGACGCATAATACTCCAACAAGATAGTGCATGCTTATTCACTACACAAACCATGAATGAACGATTATAACTACAAAATAAACTAATCCAGCTCAGATCGAGTCTCACAAAGCATAATTTCCATCCAAATGTGAACTCTGAGTTTTGAATAATGGTCACATGCAAAACAATCAGAACTCCATATGCAACAGGGGTAAAATTTTCACGGGTATAGCCTTAAAGTGCAAAAGATCTATACGGAACACCAATATGGCGGTGAGCTATCACTGAAAGGTTCGGTTCTCTTACGGAAGAGACCAACTCATTTCATCAACATAATTTATAAATAGCTTAAGATTACTCACTGATCAGTTCGTTGAGGTAGTTGTTGAGACATGAATACTACTGCGGAATAAAATCCATCTGAAATCACAGTTGACAGTAATGAATACCCCGTCCAACAACTGAACAATCAAATGAGCAATTTGCAAGGTTTTCCAATCAGGTTTTTCTACGAGGTTCCACAAGTACAAATCCGTTGACGTCTGATATTTGCATCCTCCTCGTTAACATTGAGCAAAATCGCTGGAAGTACCCACATCCAAACCATTTTTTCCGGAATAATCACTGTTTTATTTGGTTAGAGTTGTGATAGAACAAGATGAGACGTTTAAATAGTCAACTCTCAACAGGAAAAACGAATCTAATGACTTTTTCAGAAGAAAAGCAACGCACAGTGAAAATCAGAAAAATTCGGTTCGCAAATGTGAACATTTTGAATTTTCGAGTAGCTCCAAAAAAGGCGCGAATTTTAAATTTTATGATACCAAGCATCACAGACAACAATTACTTTTATTTTCAGACAAAGGGGGAAAAGGCCAAGCTGTTCGCTAGACGGGTCCCCATCTCCGTTTCGCGAACAGCTGGCCTTGGTAATACCTCTCGATCGAGTTCGGCTTGCAACTGCAGACAACTGACACCAAAAAGTGCAGATGTCGGCAGATTGCTACCGAATCCAGGGTGGCGAGGTGCTCAAACGTTGAGAATTTAAAGGAATTTGGCTGTCCGCAACCCACCCGAAAACCTTAGACCTTAAGCAGAGACAATAGCACCTCCCCAAACCCTGTCCCGATCGAATGGTATTACACGAAAGAGCCATAACACAGGCTCTTTCGTCAGAACTTAACAACACGTTAATTCTTTATACATCCCTCATCTCTCGCACAGCGTAATGAGGGTTTTACAACAATTACAACAATGAACATATCAGCAAATTATAAATTATCACAGTAAATGATCACAATATCACAAAATCCCGTTGAACGATAAGACCTTCCGTATTTCCCTCTTCATTTCAAGTCACATCTTCGCTTTCCTTTTGCAATTGTGTGTCGGCTGGAATTGGGTTGAAGTGCTTTTCAGGATCCATTGCAGGATTTCAAGGACCTGAAAGTAAACCCGAAATATAATTCGAAAACAAAATTTCAAAGGCGTGGGTCGAACCCTGCCCAACCGTGCGAAAACGCAGACCGCTACCACTATGCTACGGCGCACCTGCTATAGCCACATTCTATGAAATAGACAAAAATGGATTCTTAAAAAACCGCCAAGTTCCTCCCTCATCCTCCATTTTTTCCAGTTTCCAAAATGTTGATTAACACTCTCCAGGATACGCCACAATCTCTTCAAAAACCCAAATTTAGACAAGAAACAAAATTTCAAAAGCAACATTCGAACCTTATCCTGCCTTGCGAAGACGGACAGCACTACACTGCAACGACGCATCTCTTGTTTCGACGTTCTCTGAATCAGACAAAAATAGATTCTGAAAAACAGCCATTTTTTCCTCCCTCCTTCCCTTTTTCTAATATCAAAAATAGTGAGGATGGCAGATTACAGTTTCTCATCAACCAAAATAAACCTTCAAAAACTCAAAGCTAGAAGTGAAATAAAATTCAAAAACAACAGGCACAAAATTTCAAAAGCAGTGTTCGAACCCTGTCCTACTTCGCGAGAATGGAGATCTCTGCCATTACCGTACGACATAGCTACCAGTACTACTTCCTGTGAACTAAAAAAAATGGATTTTGTAAAAACTGCCGTCCTTTCTCTACCCTTCCAACTCAAATTAAACAATTTGTAAGTAAAAGTACATTTCACACAAAATGAATACCAGATTATGAAAAAATATACATATTAAAAAGAAAAAACCGGTAATCTGAAGTCAAAAGCGTTGTAAAATCATTCCGAACCTGAATCAAAACTGATGTTTGAATCTTCGTCTGATCATTGAAATGTACGGCATTACAACTGCACCAAATTGCACCTTAAATTTGCAGATACAACTAAATAAAAGTGGATTACGAAAAGAGTTGCCGATTTTTCCGTTTCCTTTATTTCGAATTGCACAATTTTTTCTAAAGGAACACTACCTCAACCCCACAAACCCAGTTCAGAAAAATGCAAGTCTCTTTGCAAAAAAGGAACACTAATATATTCAAAACGAGAGAAAAGCCGATAAAACAAAAATCAAATAGAGAATGCTAAAACATTAGATAATAATTACTTTTTGACGGAGTGATTGGTGAAGCTGCTCACACCTTGATACACCACCATTCTTCATGTTGATAACGTGCGCTCTATACTCTTGATCGACTCCAGCACAATCAATTGAATGAAATTTGTTATCATGATTACACATAATGAATTCACATATTTGCTATCAAACGGAAACAAAATTCTGGTAATTCAGCATTTTGGGAGGTTGGAATTCAGCACGTAAAAACTGAGGTTAAACGGCCACACAAAGTTTTCCAACTACCTGAATGTTTTAAAAAAAGCGCATACATGGAATTTTCACAGTACACCTGAGGTTATCCGCCGCTGTCCATGAAGGTTATCCTCCAGGAAGTTTGACGGTACGAATGCCGGGTTCACCCGGAACCGGGATAGGATTACTCCCTGGGTTATCCGCCCATTCTCCCGGCCTCCATGCATTCCCACACCAACATGAGTACTAGAAAACACCATGCCTGCGCCTCTTAGTTAGGAAACAAATGGCAATAGGGGAAAATCCCGCGGTGGCCGTTTTGCCCAAGCTTACGCACCTGACAACAA
This sequence comes from Anisakis pegreffii, assembly GCA_035041965.1. NCBI lineage: Eukaryota > Metazoa > Nematoda > Chromadorea > Rhabditida > Anisakidae > Anisakis > Anisakis pegreffii. Next base: position 202,733 of record JAPYMA010000487.1, read on the forward strand.
GAACCAATAAAAGAATATATTAAATCCGAAATAATGAAACTTTCACTAAACAGTTTAAAAGGCAGCACGCAAAAACTGAGGATAAACGACCACACAAAGTTTTCCAACTACCTGAATGTTTTAAAAGAAGCGCATACATGGAATTTTCACAGTACACCCGAGGTTATCCGCCGCTGTCCATGAAGGTTATCCTCCAGGAAGTTTGACGGTACGAATGCCGGGTTCACCCGGAACCGGGATAGGATTGCTCCCTGGGTTATCCGCCCATTCTCCCGGCCTCCATGCATTCCCACACCAACATGGGTACTAGAAAACACCACGCCTGCGCCTCTAACTTAGTTAAGAAACAAATGACAACAGGGGAAAATCCTTCGGTGGCCATTTTACCCAAGCTTTTGCGTCTGACAGTAGGGCCCAACAAAATAATATATTGAATCTCGAATAAAATGAGATAACGAATTAACTAGCCTCCAAAGTTTTTGATAATTAATTGTCGTATCGAGTGAACTGAAGGGATGCGAAACCATCTGCACCTGACCTCTTGAAGCCTTCATCCACAGCGCCCAATTGCCTAGAATACACACCTTCGATTAAAAATAGGACCTAAAGGTAGACAATCCAATCATGCAAAAACGATGTTGTTCGGCCAAGAAAAGCATCAACAATGACGATAACGAAAGAATTTAAATCGCCTAACTATACCAATTTTCTATTGCGAAACAAAATATTATCACGATAAACAAGCACACTTTTTAGCGATTCGGTAGCAAATGATGTTACCGAACCACTAAAAAGTATAACTACTTTAAGGAATGCCATTAATAACTCGCTTAATCAGAGCGAAAAGTTGTAACAAAAAAGTGACTGATAAGGAAGTGATGGAAAAATACGAAGAGCAAATAAAACGAATTCAAGGAACTTTTCAGAGGGGATTTTTGAATGATATCATATCTCTAATTTCCTATAATAACAAATCTTAATAGCAGCAGCTATACTAAATGAACATTCTGAAATTGAATGAACCAGCATGGCTCGACAAATCTGAGAAAATTTTAGAAATTTTCGAAATCTTTCAAAAATACAATATATTTACTAAAAAGTATTTACGAAAACGTCAAATGTGTCTTTGTACGCAAATCACCAAAGTAGTGAGCTTTTTATGTCTACCTGACCACTGCTCTCTTCGTTTTGCAACTATCTCGTCTTTGCAATCGCACCTGCGCTCTGTGGTTTGCAGTGGCCTCTGCAAATTTGTGCTAACTACATTCAGATTCTGGTCATGCTAGCAAGAGAACCTCATTCGTGTGCGTATTACACAACGATCATTATTATCGCACTCAAGTAATCTTACTGAACATCACTGGTTGATGGTCACAAAAGCGATTGTTGAAATACTCAATTATGTTCAAAATGCATACATGCACTGACAATGAGCAATCAGTGAATTTCCCACGGGTATTAGTAATATACACGGGCATATTATAGCCTCATTCGCCCAAATTAGTTTTGGGTCAGACTGTATTTCAAGATCCCACTCATAGCCGATCTTTTGCTCTAGTTCATGCCTAAAAGGGAAGTTAAAATACGCCCCAATTTTATACTGTCTTCTTTGTAACCGGCTTACAATTCAGCATCTAGCTTGTAGAGGTTTCAACAAAAATTTTGTTCAATATCTCTCCGCTGTCCTTGTTGCTTGGAATGGGAATTGTCCGCTCAGATAGTAGAGCTGTTTATTGCAGATTCATTTGCTTTATGTTTGAGCTATACGAAATCTATTCGATTTAATAAGTCCACCGATTTACTACGATTCACTACGTTCGGTCACTCATTTTCAAAGTTTTCCCACAAACCGGAATATGTTTGCTGGAGTTTAAATATTGACAATGTGAACTACTCGTAGAGCAGAAGCGCACAAATTTATTCAGAATCTGCATTGATTCACAGCATTGTATATGGACTTGACAAGGCTGCTGAGTGCATTTGATCGATTACTGAGGAGATATGTAGCCTGTGAATCGCATCTTGTTGTTTGCAGCACCATTATTCGCGACTTTCGCTCCCCAGCCACTTCCTGATGATCCGCCGAAACTTCCATCCGGAGAACTGCTCCAACCAGCTCCTGATGAACCACCCCAACCGCCAGCCGCACTGATCGATTCACTGCCTTTAAAAGTTACATTGACAAAAAGGAATATTGAAAATTCCATCGGCAAAAAATTGTATCACCTCCAATAGTCGCATTATTGTGGATGGCGGCTAGTACTGAACAAAAGAGCATATAGATACCGCAGTGGAGTGTACACCTCAGAGCCCAATAACTGGGGTAGTACAGCCAACTATGAAAACTAAATAAGTGACGTTTGATGAGTTATCACTTTGACCTGCCTCAGAAATTTTGTATATGGTACTGTGTTGTGCTAAATGCAAGCCATACGATCAATTTTGAACTTAAACAGAAAATTTAGAAGGAATGAGAATTAAAGACTCACAAGCCATAAGGATAACGAGCAGAAGGAAGAAGGTGGCAGAGGAGTTTCTTGTGGATGGCATGTTGAACGAGTTGAGGAGGACGATGTGATGATGAGTGAAGGTCCGCAGCGAGTGCTTTTATATTTGCTTCCACGGGTTATAATTCTATAAAGACGACTTTTTTGATGAATTAGTGATAGAAGTTCATTTGTATTTCTTCTTGCGATGTATCATCAGATAATGAGGTGTCATTATGGTTTTCTAAAGTTATTTGAAGATAGAACAAATCATTATGGCTCAAATCAAGAACTTTTCATCTCGTAACATATTTATTGAAAGAGTATTTCAATGAGACAACTTTTTTGGGTTCACACGCATATAAACTGAACAATATGCGCGATCATATTGTGGTGATTCTATTTTTTCTTCTATCACTATTATTAACCTAACAGAAATAATCGCACCAGAACACCAGAATCTCCAGAAAAATTATCACCAGAAAAAAATTCAAGCCACAAAGAAAATCTATTGCTTGTCAATGCCGCTGACGCAAATGATTTTGGCCGGTTGCATGACTTCTTGGAAAATTTGTAAACTGAAAATGGATTCTGACAGAAGTTTTAATTCTCACTGTCAGGAAACGAATCCATTTTCGCCAAAATTCACCTATCGCATAGGCTGAAACTGGCAGTGACTTGTGACCAGGCAATAAATGAATCTCAATCTGAAATACTGAAGGATCATTCCAGATGACATTGCATGCATTCTCATCTTTGAGATTGTAGCACTTCTGAAACGATCAACTTTTTACTGTAGAATTACTTTATACAGGCACTATTGTATAGACCACTTACTGCAGAGTGCACATCAGTGTACAGAATCCTTTGCCCCAATCTTCGTCACACTCCAATATTCTCATGTCAGTCCTTACAAAATGTTTTTTTGTAACCACTGTAATCGTTTTCAGTGATTTGGTTGCAATTTGTGTTTGAATATCGTGAAGAGAGTTCGCACGGGATTCCGGAATCCCGATTTCGATCCCGTGATCCATGTTTTGAAAAATCTCGGGACTTTGAGACTTGACAAGAAGTCATTTTGTGTGAAATTGATTGTGTACCCAATTTGAATCGAGTACTGATCAGCTCATTCATGTGCAGCTCATCCCACCTCATCTGGTGTTTACTACGCACGTGATAATGAAAACGTTCACTGGGTATTACCCTGCTGTTCACAATTCTATATTTCGAAGCTTGTTCAATTCCAGGATCGTCTTGAAACCTAACGCGGTATAGGGAAATAATTGCAAATCCTAATTGTGAATTATTCCCACTGAACTGTGAGTGTGGAGTGAGGGAAGTAAAGAAAATCAATTTCCGAAAGGAATCAGGATTGCATGAAGGTTGGAGGTACGGCTGGTTTTTTCGTTTTTTTTGAGATTGAGAATCACGGCGCGTATCAGTGCAGGTTGAGTACACTTAACGAAAGCCGGTCTGAGAGTAGTAAAATGCCATGGAAAATAGACGGAAGATAAGACGGGAGAATATGACAGCAAAGTTCAACACAGGAAAAAACGAATCTGAGAATGACTGGGGACGCTGTACACATCACTATAGACATATATCAAAACGTTACAATAGCTTTGTAGAAGTTATCATCTTCAACGTAATTGTACTCTCAAGATTGCCCCATAACATGCGAATTTCATCGGACCAATCGACTGCTCAGAATCTCAGAATATCATATATTTGGCCGAGCAATTATGATTAGTTGAGGAAATATAGCTAACTTTTCAATTCTATAGGGTTGCCATCTTCGAGGCTACCGTACTCTTGGCTTTGTCCAATAACATATGACTTTATGTGCACCATTCGATCCAGCTGAGCCTCCACGATCAAAAAATCATTTACCTTGCCTAGCAATTCCACTTTCCTGAGAAGATATGGCTATTTTCATAAAGCTATATCAACAACAAGCGCAAAGTCGCTCATTCACATACATTCTATCACTATAGATCAATATCAACACATTCCTATAGCTCCATGTAGGTTACCATCCTTACCATCTTCAAGGTAACTGTACTCTCAAGTTTGGCCGGTAGAATATTAGTTTGCAATCCGTCAAATTTCCCAGATTCTCTTCTTCTAGAAAAAAATATTTTCTCGAGCAATTTTGCTTGCTTTGAGAAGAATAGCTGATTTTCTGATGGTATCTCATCTTCAATAAAGCAAAATCACACAACAAAATATATGCTTTTCTGAATCTAGAGATTCTACTGGATCGAATGGTGTACAGAAATTTACATGTTACTGGGCAATGTTGAGAAGATAGTGGTCCCAGCAAAGGCACAAAAATTTCAAATCATTGGTGATAAAGGCCATGGAAGAATCAGGACATGATCGATGTCGGTGACTCTCAATCCATCAAACTCCCATTTTTATGAATGATTATATTATTTATATCAGTAGTATATCAATTATATCAATAGTCTAATTTCTGTGTCATAACGACAAAAATATTCAAAAACAAGAAGTGGTAGCCCAGAAGCCGGGTATAAAGGCATTGCATGGCAGTGACGAAAGTGAGCATCCAGGTGACATGAAAAGAATGATGTTGGCAACGTTATCACCATATCCGATCTAAAGACAAATTATAAAGTCAGTAATTATGATAATATCGACAATGATGAAGGCAACGTCATAATCTGAAGGCCTTGAGAAGGAGAAAAAAACTTGAATAGACGGTTGTCCTGAAGATCGCAACTTCAATATTCCTATAATAACGTGTAGATTGATCTATAGCGTGTGATCAATATACTGTATATCAATGAGTGTCATTGCGCAAGTTAAGAGAGCTTTAATAAAATCGCTATATCTCTTCAATAAAGCAAAATTGCCCAGCAAAATATATGCTTTTCTGAATCTAGAGATTCTGCTGGATGGAATGGTGTGCAGAAATTTACATGTTACTGGGCAAAGCTGAGAAGACGGTAGGTTTGAAAATGGAATGATGCATAGCATCAAGAAAATCACTATACATCCTCAAATAGGAGGAATTGCTCCACAAAATTATAGTTTTCTGAGTGCAGACGTTCAGCTGGATCGAATGATGTAAAGAAATTCATGAGTTCCTGGGCAAATTTGAGAAGACGTCAAATGCAAGAGACTGATGCTATAGAAGTGATTTTCACACAAATGTCAGTGTTTTACTTCAGTACTTTGGTGATGCTAAGTCGAATTTCCGTGAAACGGCAAATGCAAGAGTGTCACATCTGTTATTGTGGGATGTCATGATGAGCATTGAAATATTCGTAAGCATGTAAGAGCATGATGTGTGATGATCGAAATGATATTGTATGATGATGTCTGATGCAGTGATGTATGATCGGAAGCAATCAAAATTGAACGATGATTACCGATTGATTCTTTGGAAATGATTCGTTAGATATATGCGTTCTTATTGATTGATGATGTTAGAGAAGGTCTGCACGCTTGACGTGGACACCGTTTGATGTCCATGTCAAGCATACACACAATGCATCGAGTCAAGCATACATGTATCAAGATTCAATCTTAATTGATCAATGCAATTCAGTCAATGCAACAGATCATTTCAAGTTCCACTTGCAAAATTTGATCTCCGTTTTTCAAAAAAGCAATTTCACTCTCATCGGTCAGTGTAATCAAATGCAATCTCTCACCATAACTATATCATTTCAATACGTCTTACTAATTAAACTCAGCTGAGCGGGATCGCCGTTTTTTATCGTTATTTATGCATTATCGCCACTATCATCATCCTTCTAGCTGTACCGCAACTTTTCTCATTTTCATGATAATATTGCTGTGATGCTATTAATAACTATGAAATAATATCACAAAATTCTTATGTATTTCTCGTCGCTAAATGAAATGAAATGCGAAGCTTTCTATTGTGAATTCCATTTCCACAAATGAATAATAATTACTATTTTTTCATAATTTTAATGATTGTGAATATCGATCTTTCAACGTAACTGTCCATCACAATGATGAATCATTTCATTCCACGCAACTCACGTTAAATAATCACTCGACGCACGTAATTTTCACGTTTCAGTCAATGAATCCGAGATGTTATCCATGTATTGACCATGCACACTCTTTTTACCGAGAGATAGAATGTGAAAAATGCTCACATCCCTTTCTAATAAATATTCCTTTGCTATTTCAACGTTGTCCTGAATAAAAACAGTAGTGTATCACCTGAACAATTATCCAAAATGATTAGAGAATTTGCATGATCCTTCCATATGATTTTTTGCAGCATTAATGTCGTTATTACTAAGTAATCGAAACGAACGTTCCGCAAAATGACTGTTTTAGATTTGATAGTTTTAATGATAACAATGGATGCTTCTCTATTCCTTACAATTAGTGCAATACGACACCGAAGTGTATAAGTAGTTCCATGCATCATTAAGTTGGTTCCACCTGCGGCAATACTTTACTCGAGCCCGCATGTCATTCGTTAACCGATTTCGCTTCCTATCAATTCTTCACCCCTCGTAATAAACGTATTTAATTTCAGTAATTAAGTGATCAGGTGTTACCCACACCTCAGTGCTATCAGACCGCTATTGCTATTGAGCGCATTTGAAGATATAGCTACTGAACCACTATCATCAGTCAGTTCACTACCACAACTATAATAACTGTATGTGAGAGCTTGGATCTTCATCATTCCACTCATCCTGAAATTGACCTTGTTTCAAATTCACATCAAAATTCTTCACATTTCTCTCGAGTTTCCTTTGAGATGACGCTTGTTGGTCACCTTTCCGATAAATGGAATGGTTTGTTGAATGATAAAATTATGCCAGTGAATAGAAACACAACACGATTCGATAAGATGACTAACTTCTTTTCAAAGAAATGTCCTTAACTTTTCCATTTGAGCTTCATTTCATTTCAGGATTGACGTTTCTTTTGGTACTGTTTGCTATAAACGACTCGTCCCCTCGAGCGTTTAGTATATCTTTTACCGTCATCAAAAAGCGTATTCCACGTGGTTCATACATACTTTATTATCATTCGCCAGCGCTTACTATTGCTTCGTAAGTTTTGAATTCCTTCCTCACCATCGTCACTTTCGTGCACTCAATTTCATTTCGATTTTCTCATTCCATTTTTACATTATCTTTAGTAACCGTTGAACTATTCCATGCAGCATTCTCGAATTTATCGGTTGACAAAAAACGCTCAATGTATTTCACAATCGCCTGTCATTGACTCGTATTCTTGCCCTGAAAATCCCCATTTCGAGTGACTGAGTTCTTTGATGCATGCTGGTTGTTTGAAACTGTCGTGATGACTTTCATTTGGATGAACGTATTTCATTTCAGCTGTCCCGATCACTATCCCCTGAGCGATCGGTTGAATTTATTTCTGTTGTTGCTTTGAGTTATTATTCGTGAGCGAATCTTATTTTGGTGTAAGTTTTTATCTCTTGATCATTGTTATTTTCATTGATTTGATTCTCAGCTCATTTCCACTTACCTTAAATCAACGTCCAGGATTTTTCAGTCAGTTTATCGAATTAATCAGTTGACAAGAGTCAGTGAATTAATTTTATCATTGGTTTTTGCTCATTCATGCTCCTGCTTTCAGAATCTCTTTGAAATCCAATACATATTAATGGTATCCTGATTTTAGAAGAGCATACGAAACTATTGATTTTGCTGAATGATGTGAATTTCGACTTATCATTATTTCAGGTCGATCTGTTGAATTGTGTATTCTGGACGAACCGAAGCAACATTTTCGCTTGAAAGAATTCCGACTGTATTTTGTTATCAAAAGTAAGTTTTGAGTTGAGATCTTCACGGAGTATTTCATACACTGATTTGTTCACTTAATGAAAGCAGCTCTTACATCTTTCATTCGTCCGTTGTTATTAACTCAATTTCAGGTTTGGCTTTCCGCTACTGAAAAGCCGATATCGATATATACTGCACTGAATATTTGCAATTTGTTCGGCGAGTGCAGTTGGTGTTTGTCCGAAATCAGTCGTCAAAAGATAATTTGTGATATCGACTTGTGTGATTTCTGAACTGTTGATTTATTGTTTTTGAAATAAATCAGCTTGTATTAATTTGTAAGTTTTGAAATGCATTCTCATGAATCCGCTCATTCATTTATTCGACGTCATTTCATTCAACCACAAACAATTTTCATACTAAATTCTTCAGTGCATTTGGTCAAAACTTGACCCTTATCCAAAAATGTCAATAGTGAAAGTTTCATTCTCTGTGGATCTGAGTCTCGGGTTACAGTTTCCCCAAACGAAATGAACAAACCATTCCGATAACTTGTTTAAATAAAACCTCCGAGAATAGAATCGATGTGATTTGGTGTGACAAATACTTTTAGTTTCTCAAGTCTCAAAAATTCTTTCTGAATCGTTCACCTGCCCAGCAAAACAATTTTAACTTCAAGTTTCGTATAAATCGTTGATTTATTCATCAAGGTATTAATTGTTATTATTGAAGTCATCATAACTTCAGCAAATAAATAAACAGCACAAGAAGAGTCAGCTGAAATTCGTTAAAATAATACCGCACTTGTTGATTGGACCGAAGTTAGTAAATCGAAGCAAAAAGAACTAAGCGAATCGACTGAGTAAGAAAGTAAGTTGTTCAAGTCAATCACGTTGTTCGCTTCCTGAATTTCATTAATCTGATCATTCATCTATTCAAATCTTTCTTAATTTTATCATGACCTTTGAACTTATGGTTTTCCCAACGCTGATGTGTTATTTTTTCTGCGATTTTCTCGGATATTTTTCTGAAGTGCTTGTCCATTGTATGTCTTGTATGTCTTGGCAGTGCTGCATTTTCTATTATTGCTTCCACCATCAGTCCATTCATCTAGACTCTGAATGACAACACAGACGATTACTTGATTACATATCGATTATCCCAACTTCTTATCGAATTCCTTCTTCTTTCACTTGAAGCGGTTCTGCTAATTCAAATGCAAACGCTCTCTATCGGTTCGCTTCAATTTAAACTTGTGAGCGTTTCTCCTGACGATATCAAAATCTATCAAGTACTTCGTTATTCTGCTATTACCTTAACGAATTGGCTGTTTGCGTAAGATTTTGCTTGAGAGTGAAAAAAGGAACCCTGAAAACATTGCCAGTTCATTCTACAGTCATTGAGATATTTTAAACATCAAACTAATCCATTCTCTTTGCAAAATTGGCAATGCGTAATCTTTGGACAATAGGAATATAGAACCACCAAACAAAAACGTAAACTTTTCTAAGAATAATAAGAATATATACGACATTAATAACAAATTTTTTATTCGAAAATCCTCAGTCTGCCAGTAACACTCTAAAGGTATAGAAATGCTTGAAACAGCAGGAACATGCAACTCGTGTTACTCGGAGTTATACGTCATTGGCCTCGGATAAGTATTATTATCTATTCTATTCTACTGAATGTCTTATGCTATGTGCGGCGACTTCTTCGAGAGTGTGAAAACGCAACTCCCCGTCGGCATCTCGTCAACCCTTGAAAATTCCTATCCTAATTGATCAATTTGAAAGTCTTCTGATCGTTTGGAGAAATGAACCACGCGCATCGTTGAAGCGAATTTATTTTCGGGAAAGGAAAACTCAAGTTGCGAGATATCTGCGAAGTGGGGAAACTGCAAGAATTCTCCAGTTTATATGCTAGAACATTTCATTATTTGTCTTCTTGGTAAATACCATCTTATGCAAGTATTTCCTTTACTTCAAGTTTTAAAAGTAAATGTGATACCAAAAAGTGACTTTCATCACACGGAACTGAACATAGTTTAAATCTTCTGATAGTTAGAATCGTTTTCGTTCATTTGAAAAAACACCTGAGGCAACATAATTCAGGATAAGAATAACAACGGCGCTCAGGAATACTCTAACAACAAGTGCACGATAGAATGCACAATATGCTTGAAAACATTGCAACACTTCGCCATTCAACACCCATTATCCATTCACATCCTCTCCCACAATCGCTTTGGAAATCTTTACATTGAGAATTATCCGAAACATTCGTGGATGATCCGCCAAAAATTTCCGCAGCTGACCGTTTTCTGCTATTATTTAAACAGATCGCTTGCTTGCGGAGATCTTTCGTAAGGAAATGGAAACACGAAAACTGAAAACGATTCAATGGATGAAACAATCAAACTTGAAACAAATTCTATCCAAATAAAGAATCGATCATGCACAATATGCAAGTCAATGATCTCGAATACTCCATGAAACACATCACAAATGACCCGATATCCTAACCTATAAATTCGAATACGTTCACGAACTATCCATGGTGATCATGAATATTCTCTTCATATCAAAGGAATTGAAACGTAATGAATATCCCTTTATGCAGCAAAATATCTGCCTTCTGTCGAGATGTTTGAGATATAGCACTGCTAGTAGGATTCATCGCACGTGATCATCCGCACAGGTGATCAAAATAGCGCCTGAAAACAAACGCGTGAATACCATTTGGAGTCTTTGAAATTTGCTAATGATTATTTTCAGCAACAAATTAGCCATACATAGTCATGAGTCAAAATGATCTCAATGGCATCCACATAAGACATGAGAATGACTTTGGAAGAAGCATTAGAGACATCTGAAAATGAGAGTGAAATGCTTGATACGTTGAAACCTTTTACACAGGATCGCAGGATAATATTCTGAAAACATTTCTGGAATGTTAAGAAGTTTTCATTGCACTTGTATCACTGTAGCGATATCTCGTATGATCATCCAGCTTGCTGATTGAAGAAGCTTCCGGAAATGCGATTTTTGAACAAAAGCAATTGTACCAATTGCATCCACTGTACCAAATTCATCGAAAAATGTTCCGAGTTCCTAAGTCGACTAAAGCCGCACGATCACAGCAGCGCTTCAAAACACAGAATTGACTAATCAAGCACCTAGGCAACCTACACCAGTCTTGAGCATTATCCCATTCTTTAAATCGTTATCGCTTTCAAGATAGGTAATATTTTTTCAGTCTACCATAGAATCTTCCCCGTTATTCCGGTTATTATTCCTGAAACCGTGCGCATTTCTCAATCAATCTTTCTGAATACGATCATAAAATTCAATATCCACGAACTATTTCTGTTGAAGGTTTCTGATAGCTTGCATTGTTCCTCATTACAGTGAAATACTGCACTTAGAACTGTATGCAGACAGTTGTAAGCGTTGCCAACATATGCTTTTTATCATCAGCATGATCACTACATCAACAATCAATTGAATATTGGTTATCGCAAATATGATGAACATTACTAGAATTTTGACATATCAGACAAAGTGATGAGTACGATAACATTAAAATGTGCAGTTTTCAGAAAGAATGGACGGCCGACACTACCAAATAATTGCGGATTTCGCAAGCGTGGGGGATTTCACCCCCCTATATGGCCGCTTTTTTGATCGGCTCCTGTTGTTAATTGGAGCGATCGTGACGCTACCGACGCCAAACGTGGTAGCAGAATTTATCGCAAGAAATTGGGCCGAATTAAGGGGATTCTGCCCCCATCATTTGGGCAGAGAATTTTTCGGTAATTACTGCATTCTAACAACACTGTCAATTACATTTTTTACTTTGGATTTCAGTTTAAAATGAAATAAGCAGCTAACTGATGATATGTACAGGGATGAGATGATGATAGCATACAAATTACAGAGATAACAGCATACAAACTAACATTTCAGCGAGAACATTAAATTTAGATTGAAGAGTGAAAAATTGAGTGAACAATAATGATGATACGGGAATTGAGTGGTGAATAATCGTCGTTTGCGGAATTATATTGCTTTGATGCTAACAATGAGAATGTTTTCGCTGATCGTAAGAGTAAACAAACAAAGCGATTTGATGTGTTTTATTCAGCAAAATTCTCATGAAACTGATATAATCTCGGCAATTTTCAGAAAATGAAGCGTTAGGAATGGTGGCCCGAAATTATGACGTTTCGGCGATCATAATCGAGGTAGTGTGTCGCATACGACACATCCAGCTACTCATCCATCGCAACGATGGGGGTAGCTGGACGTTTGGAATAAGCGGGCCGATATGGCGAGTGATCAAGAACGAGCGTGGATACGCTGCGTTGGAGATACCAGCTGCCACGCCGGTGAGCACTTCTGAATATTCTCATAAATGTTGCATTGCGATCATAATCACACTATCAAATCACTATCGGTCATTGCAACTAACAATTTTCATCCACTCGTATAAGAGAAAAGAAGAATTCTTCGAAGAAATACCTCTTTTTGATAAAAGAAATGAATATTATATATTCGCGTTCTTAAGTAATGACGGCTGCTGCTCCAAATCATTGCTGTTAATCTGAAAAGTTATGAATGAATATTCTCAGATAAAAGATCTCATCTAAAATAGATCAAATGATCAATAGAATCAACTCATAATTAACAATTAATTTCACGAACCAATCACCCATTTACCTCTGTTGACGAATTTATTTTTCAGTTTCTTGTGACGCAGGAGTGGAGGCAGCAAGCCATGGAGGTAAGTATCATTCGATTATTTGGAAGTATCGCAATTGAATCTAATTTTGAAATACTCATTGATTTCATAATTTTCAGCTTGCACCAATCAGCATCGTGAGGCCCCCAACACCACTGCCCGTACCTGCAGAAATCGTGACGCCGCCAACCCCGACCAGGCCATCGACCCCGAGCACGCCGCCGACCCCAACCACACCGCCGACCCCGACCACATCATCGCAGCCCCACTACAATTTGTAAGTTCTTTCTCTCTTCATTTTCGAGTTTTTAATTGCATAATTTCGCTTTGTTCAATCATTATAAGGCATCAATCCCTACAAAAACGATCACTGATGACATCTGAATGAACCTCACTTACCAATTGAGAAGTAAAGGAAATAAAATCACACGGCACTGAACGTATGCCGATGGAGAGCACTCGAGAAATCATTGAGAACTAACTCTGCGCATAATTAGTATGATTAAAGCAATAGAGGTATTATTCTGGTTCGGATATCGAATCAAATAATAGTTAGTTTGTGATAAATGGAAGATCACAAAAATCGTTGAATGCTTCAGGAGATCCGCCAGTAACCCCGTAAGAGCCCCCCAACCAACGCAGAGGAGAACCCGACCAGTGCCCGTAGTGTTCAGGCCAGCTAATATTGAAACGCTGCGTCCTGAACACGCCATCGAGCTAGCAGCACCAACAACGCAACCGTATGAAATAAGAGACAATCAAATATGTAAGTTGTGCACATCATTTATAGCACTTCGAGTGCAATTTGCTCAGAATCTTATTTCAGCTCAACATAAATTTTTAAAAAAATGAATTAAACCGATTCAATTGTAACATCATCAGAAAGGATGGGGAATTAAATGATTATTGCGATGAAAGGCCATTTATTTTGATAGAAAGGATGTTATCTTCGTAATGATTCCATATCACAAATGTATTCTATATTTCAACTCACTGAGTTGAACTTTGGATGTTGAATTGGCCTGCTTGCTAGTTGTTGTACATTCTATAGCTATTTTCATTATCCGTAAAGTTACGTCCACTTGAGTTAGCTTGAGTGACAAGAACAATAACACTGAAAATAGTGCTGGATAAGTGTTGATGACAGTCATTTGATTCACCTTGCTTTGCAAATGTGAGTGAATGATAATAATGGTAATTGGAATGATGAGAACAACAATCTCTTTTTTCTAAACAAGTGTTCGTTTCAGATTGCTGCTTGCTCGACTGTTCCAGGCCGACGACCCCATTCGCAACGGTCGCCGCCTGGAAGGTCCACGTGCGGAGGGCTGCCTGCCATCGCGAAAGCAGTTCGTTTGCATCTTATTCATTTATCAATAGTTTCCTTCTGAATTTCTTAGTCTGATCCATTGAGAATGAAGTATGATGACATTGATTTTATTTTGAGCAACTTTGGGCACATGAAAGTTGAGATCGGGAATACACTCTCAATTGAATCGACTCGTGATCTTTTTATGATAACGTGGATCATTTCAATTATAGACTGAATTACCTTGAATTCGGGCTATTTTATTGAAATCCTACTATACTGATATGGAAGTATCCGATGAGGCATTGATGACCGATAATCTATAACGACTATATGAACGAAATGTTCATCAATATGAGCATTTCGTTCATATATTCATTATAGATTATCTAATCAAAAGGAAGTGCTAATCCGTTGAACCGATTTTCAGCCCTCTGCACGTGGTGCGGGTACGACGTGCGGATGCCCGCCGGCCTCTCCGCGGCATCAATCGATGTGCGAATGGACGATCATCGCCGGGAGAGGTGCCTGCGCGCGCCTCCAGCCACCATCAAGGCGCGGCAGGTCGCCGTGCGTCGTCTTCGGGAGCTGGGTCGGGATGACACCCACGTCGTCCTCCCAGCCGACGGAGCGGCCGAAGGGGTGGGGGTGTCGCGACCCCAGAAGCGGCATCTCCGCTCCGAGGCGGACCGGCGGGCGGACGAATGCGCCGCCTACCTGAAGCGCTACAAGGTGGAACGGCCGCAGACCTTCGCGGTCATTGCGGCGGAATATCAGTTCGCAATGGATTAAAAGGCAGCAACGACAACGACATCAACAACAACAGTTATTATTATTATTATTATTATTATTATTATTATTATTATTATTATTATTACTATTATTATTGTTAGTATTATTTTTATTTTTATTAATCACCAGCTCTATTATCTTTTAGTTTATCCTATATTATTATTTTTATCATTGTTATTATTATTATTATTTCTGTATTTTACTATTAATTACTGTTTTGATGATAGAGCACTTCTAGTTAGAATACAAAAAAAGTTAACTGTTTAATGATATTCAGATATGAATAAGATACCTTTGTATATTGAACATTTGTTTTCATGAATATGTCACTGTTTTGTTGAATTGATCAATGAGGCCCCAATTACGTTTTTGATGGATGAGTTCAGTTTGAATGCTGAAACGCTCTGAGGCTGAATAATTAGCGAACGAAAATTTTTTTGTTTGTGCAAATATTTGCATGCGATTCCAGTCCCTGCTGAATTCCCAAGAAGATAAAAAAATATATTAAAAAAACAAAAGAAGCGCTATTAGCACCTGATTTGTTAAGTTGTTATAAATTGTGTTTGTTTTGCTGCTTTTGCTCTGGAGGGGTATGATGAAAGATAAGTTGATGAGATTAGAAATCAATGATAAATGTTCAATTGATTGATTGACCATAGAAAGATTGATGGTTCATTGATGAGTTCCTTTCCCAACAGAACTGTGATGATTTGAAATAGATGAGGCTGCCAACTTATTCGGGATTGGGGCTTTTGGATTTAATGGGTCAGTGGGTCAGGGTAGAGTGCGCACGGCTTGTGGGTGATGGAAGAGATTGGGGTTTGGTACTGGCAATGGCTATGACATATGTTGTCATGATGCCAGGGTAAGGCCAACATTGAGCCGGTTTTTCCCGGTGAATGGCCGAGGGGATGGTGAGGCCTATTTGAAACCGGTTTTTCCCGGTTAGTGGCCTAGAGGGGGTGAGGCCCATTTGAAACCGGTTTTTCCCGGTTAGTGGCCAGTATTCAAGGTTTTTGTTGTTATTGGGGGAGGGTCAGGGATACTGCGCATTCTGCGGGTTGCGAGAGGGCATCGTGGGTCAGGGATTGTGGCTTCATGCCCTAAGTAGGGCACAGGAATAGGTTGGCAGCTAGCCCCCATCCCATGGATCAATCTGGAATAACTTTGTTGATAAGAGATGTTCAAGTTGATAAGATAAATAATTATCGGCGACAGAACTTGTCGTTCATCAGGTATTATCATGAGCACAGCAGTATGTGCTGAAGCAGCTGTGGTATTGATTTTCAGGGCTAGTAGACGCGAAAAATAAAAATAAAAACAAAAAGGGATTCAGCAACAAGGAGGGATATTCCGAAATAACGGATTACAAGAGCTGATGAGTTTGATAGTTAGCGATGTGGTGATTTCGAAGTAGTTATGTGATTTCGAGAGGAATGAGGGCACAGATTTCAGGGGCTTATGTTTTGTGACTGGTCATGCCAATTAAAGTGAATGATTCTATTTTAATAATGAGAAGTGCTCTATCGTTATTTTTATTAAGGCATGTTATCATTTAGTATAATATAAGAGCTGGTGATTTAGGCAAAATATAATTATTGTTATTATTGTTAAATTTTTCATATCATTATTATTGTTGTTATTATTATCATTATTATTGTTGTTATTAGTGTTATTTTGTTGTTGTTAATGTCGTTGTCGTTGCTGTCTTTTAGTCCATTTCGGACTGATATTCTTCCACCTTGTAGCGTTTTTGGTACGGCTGGTCGGGTTCTCTTCTTCGTTGGGTTGTCGAATTCTGATAATGTCCCATATCCATCCCTGATAAGGTGAATGATTTCTGAT